>VIAB01056687.1:0-11919 GCA_009801035.1 Oophaga pumilio | reverse complement strand
TTCATTGGCGTACAACGGGCGTAATACGCGTACAATTGCAGCATACTGCGGGTTTCTCGCACCGCAAGATACGGCCGAGAAAAATACGCATGATCAGAGCTGCCCCATAGAGAAATATGGGTCCGTGTGTAGTGCGTGGTTTTCACGCCTCTCACTCGTCCGTATTCCTCCTTAGTGTGACGCCGGCCTTATACTATTTCTACTGTGGTGAAATTGATGCCACTTTTGTGGTATCTGTCACTAATTTTTGGAATTGTGAACACTCCTGGTTGGGTCTCCTTCATGCTTATTGCCTGTCACAGTAGGCCTCCGAGACCATCAGGCCTCCACTTCCTTGGACTCAACTACCCATGTTACTATCCTTAGTTTTGTAGACTACCATTGTCAGAAAAATTTGATATTTGTGCCACCTGAGTGTGGCTCAGCATGTAATCAGGTAGAAGTGTTGCATGTGGTATCAGAGCTCCCAGCAAAGGAAACCTACTTCCTTCTGGTACAGGACTGCTCCAGCACCGACGGAAGAGGCATCCACTTCCAATATGAAGGGCTTATCCACATAGGGGCGATGTAGCACAGGAGCCCTAGCGAAATGAGATCTCACAGAGGTAAATGCCTTAGAGACCTCCAACCACAACTAGGGATTAGCTCCTTTTTTGGTGAGGGCTACTAAAGTAGAGAAATGAGGAATGAACTAGCGGTAGTAGTTGATTATACCCATAAAGCGCTGCACCGCTTTAAGGGAATGTGGTCTCTGCCAGTTTATTACGGACTCAAGTTTGGCAGGATCCATGGCCAAACCTTTGGCCAAGATAATATAGTCAAGGAAAGGCAAAGACTCCTGCTCAAACACACACTTCTCTAATTTGGCAAACAGGGAATTGGCACGCAAGAGTTCGAAGACCTTGCCGACATCCTTACAGTGAGTATCAATATCTGGCGAGAAGATAAAACTATCGTCCAGATAGACTACCACTGAAGTGGATAATGACTCCCGGAAGACGTCATTGACAAAGTCTTGTAAGATGGCAGGAAATTTACACAGGCCGAATGGCATCACCAGATATTCATAGTGACTGTCCCGAGTGTTTAACGTGGTCTTCCATTCATCCCCCTCACAAATTTGTATCAGGTTGTACGCGCCACATAGGACTAATTTAGAAAATACCCAAGCTCCTCGCAGCCTTTCAAAGAGCTCTGAGATGAGAGATAGAGGGTATTTGTTTTTTAAAATAATGGCATTCAGACCCCTGTAGTCTACACATGGACGTAGTTCCCCGTTCTTCTACTGAACAAAGAAGATCCCAGCCCCTGCGGGTGACACAGACTTCTTAATAAACCCTCTTGCCAGGTTCTCTTTAATATATTGAGACATAGACTCAGTCTCCAGGAGAGATAGAGGGTAAACATGTCCCCGGGGAGGCTCGGCACCCGGCAAGAGGTCTATAGAACAGTCATACAGGCGATGAGGCGGAAGGGTCTCCGCTGCTCTTTTGGAGAACACGTTCACATATTGCCAATAGTGTTTAGGAAGAGAGGTCAGATCTGCGGTGACCTCAGACATAGCAACCTGAACCTGAGCCCGCAGACACCTTCCCTCACATAACCCACTCCATCCCACTATGTTCCCCATAGACCAGTTAATATGAGGGGAATGATGACATCACCAGGGTATCCCTAACAATACCTCGTCAATTCCATCGGGAATGATCAACAAGGAAATTATCTCCTGATGTTCTGGAGAGGAATGGTCTGATGCATCATTTGCGAGGGCAATGCGGACCCATTTACCACCCGGATGGTCACTGGCTTAGCGAGCAACACCAAAGGTATTGTCTGCCTTTGGGCAAAGGCAGAAGACATAAAATTGCCCTTAGACCTGGAATCAACACAAACTTCAGCAGAATGGGTGGTTAAGTCTTAGGAAAGTGTCTCCCTAAATGTCAATTTGGAGGAAAACCCTGCCGTGTCTAGTGAGCCTCCTCCTATGTCCACTAAATGCGGTCGTTTCCTTGCCGCTGGGGGACACTTGTTGGCATAATGACCAGGCTGCCTACAAACATGGCAGATCGGAGGTGCTGGAGCAGGACGAGACTTGGATTCTGCTCGAGAAACCTCCATGGCCTCCTGAGGTTCAAAAGCCTGGGTTGGAGATTCCAGAGGCTTAGCAAAATTTGGAGCCAGCCAAAACCTCTGCCGACACTGGACTCGCTCCAACCTTCGCTCAGTATGCCGAAAGTCGATGCGGGTGGAAACAGATATTAGTTCCTCCAGTGTGGCCGGAATCTCTCTAGTGGCCAGGGAATCCTTTACATGATCAGCCAGTCCCCTCCAGAAGACAGGGATGAGGACTTTATTCGGCCACTCCAACTCTGAGGCTAGAGTCCGGAAATGAATGGCGAAATGGCTGACCATGGAGGAGCCCTGGGTTAGAACCAAAAGTTGGAGCGCGGTACCATGGGTGACACGAGGTCCTAAAAAGACCTGCATCAGAGCGCTCAGAAAAAGCGAGACGCTCTGCACCACCTGATCATTGCGCTCCCACAGTGGCTTGGCCCACTCCAACACTCTGTCCGTTAATAGTGAGATCACGAATCCCATGTTAGCCCATTCAGATGGAAAACGTGTCTCCAGCAGCTCCAAATGCTTCGCACACTGGTTCACAAATCCCTGTTTACTGTCACCTGTAAACTTATTGGGCAGAGAGAGACGAGAGAGGGACGGAACAGAGGTGGCAGTGGACACACGAGATGCAGCTCCAGTGGCTGCATGAACCGCTACTGCTCTAACAGCCACTGCTGAGGTTGTGCGCTCAAGACCGGACAACCTGCCCTGTAGCTGCTGGATGTAACTCTGTAAACGATGCTCGTCGGCCATTGCTAGCCAAACCCTGGCCCTAGGATACTGTTAGGGTCTGCAGATCACACCGACTATAAATTAGAGGAAGGTGTGATCGCAACCCGGGGTCCACCATGCGGAGATGGAGAAACTGCAGCTAGAGAACAATGGGGGAGCGTAGCTGCGAACAAGCATCGTAAACACACCGAGTTAAACGTCACTCGGTGTGAACAGAGTGCTAAGTACCTGACTCCGTTACTCCACGGAGCCAACACAGACTGAGAGCACTCAAAGCGATACCCTGTTAGGCGTCACAGGGGTACATAGAGTATAGACGCTAGTTGGGGGTCCCTATAACTTAACCCCTCACTAAGCTGGTGGTTGTTTGTTCTGAACTCTGCTGTGTTAACCGCACACAGAACAGGAACAGTTTTCAAGCCAAGCGGGAATTCCTACCTTACACTGCCTCATAAGAAATACGCTCATAGAGCACAAAGCAGCACACGTGTATACGGAGTGGTCACACTTCCACCAACACACACACATAGCAAGTATAAATGCTCCTAGCACATCGACGGGCGCCTCAAAGATACTTTTATAGACTGCACCTAAGTCCAGTCAGAAAGGACCTTACTCTCGGACCAATCCGTAGCTGGCGCTGGACCTGAGCAGCTGACACCCAACCACCACCTCACAAGCATGCCCAGTAGTGAATCCTGGACTTAGCCTCAGGAATGACTACTCGCAGCTGTCTAGTGTTAGTTACCATAGCTGATCCTGGATAGGCAATTTTAACAATGCTCACAGCCCGAGTCTGAGCAAGACGCTGAGACTGATGTCTTTGCTGAGCAGCATCTACTGTGGTTGAAACTGAATGGGAGACTGCAGGAGAAGACAAGGCTTGGGATCCATCCTGTGCAGAGGAAGAATCCCTGAGCTTAACACACAATATATGCAGTGCATTCGAGGGGTGATATATTGTCCCCCAGCCACAATAAATATGTAGGTACTCTATTTGTTGCCTTGATGAGGTGCCATATTTTCTACAAAAGCAATGCATGGGCTTAACAATTATTATTATTAGTTTTTAAAGCACCCTTATTTCCAGGGTTCCTTACTTGTGAAAAATGGTGTACATACATAACATATTTAGAAAAATGAAGAGGTGGAAAGGAGAGAAGATGCAGAGTGGGAGACCACCCTGTCTTCATGGACTTACAAGCTACAGGGTATTGTGGAAGGAGACAATAGATAGGGGGAAGGCTTGCTGCACCTCCACTGGTAGGGAGGTAGCAGCAGGGTTATTGCAGGCTGTAGGCGGTTTTTAATAGATGAGCTTTCACGTTATATTTGAGGGTTCCAAATGTGGGAGATAATCAGACACTGAGTTTTAGAGGATAGGGGATGCTGGGTTGAAGTCCTGGAGGTGACTGGGTGAGTAAAGGTACTGCCACACTACTCGATCCCGCTAACGATCTCGTTAGCGTCGCATACTAATGAGATCGCTAGCGGGATCTGTTATGTTTCGGTAACTGAGGAGTGCAGGAAAAAAGGCAATACACCAGAGAAGTTGGAAACTATGAGATTGCAGTACCCTGACTAACCACCGCAACTAGAGGCAGCCGTGGAGCGTTCCTACGATGGTCCTAGACGCCTCGTCACAGCCTGAGAAACTAACTATACCTACAGATAGAAATAGGAAAGCTATCTGCCCCGGAGCAGAACCCCAAAGTCAATAGGAAGCCCCCAAACATGTAATGGCGGTTAGACAAGAGGAAACACAAACACAGTAAGAAAATAGTATGAGCAAATGCTGGGGCCCAAACTATCTAAATAGAAAAGGATAGGAAGGGTACTTACTGCAATCCCCAAAAACCCTGAAAACAAACCAACAATACTAATTTCAAAATCACCTGAGATCACACGACCTCTGCCACCTAAATTAGCTCTCTGATGCAGAAAAGGAAAAACAGTCAGCCACTGAAAAAACTGGAAAAAGCAAAAGAACTTACATCAGTGGCTGTACAAAACTGAGAGGGCAAAAGCCCCCAGAAGGGACCAGAAGGTCCCCACAGAAAAGCAGGACAAAATACAAAAATATAGCAAAAACACAAAATAAGAAAAAGTCTTATCTGAAAGCAGGAGATGCAGACACGACACAGCAGGCTACAAGGGAAACTGGAAAGAAGGATTCAGACCAGAACAATTGATCACCGGCAACCCTGATGGGAAGGTGACTCCCTTATATAGACCAGTCAGTAACACCTGCTTCCCAGTCCTCACAATCATCACTGATCAGACCCGCACCGCTTGTAACCACCAGAGGGAGCCTCTGCTCAGAACTCATCTCAAACCCATTCACAACAGGGATCGTTTTAATATCGCTAGTGTGGGCCACATTTAGCGATGTCGTTAAGGACGCTATCGCGGTTAGCGATCTCCTTAACGACTTTAGCGGTACAAAAGTACCGCTAAATCGCTAAAAAAGGTGCCACACTCAGCGATATATACTTACCCAGCGGGAGCGCCGACGATAAAATAGGGTCCGGAACGATTCCAGCGACGAGCGAGATCACAGCAGGAAGCTCGTCGCTGGCAGATGCCGCACACAACAACATCGCTAACGGGATCGCTAAATAGTGACGTTTTTTAGCGATCCCGTTAGCGATGTTGTTTAGTGTGGCATACCCTTAAGGTATGAGAGCAGAGGAAGTTAAGGAGTTCTTGGGAGTCGTTGAGATTACTTTGGAGATTACTTGTGTGGAGGTATCAGTAGATTAGTTTGTAAATGTATGTGGGAGACAGAATATGGACGGCCTTGTAAGTCCCTATTAGTAGCTAAAATTGGATTTTCTGGGGAATTGGAAAATAGTGGAGGGAGTGACAGAGGGGCGAGGCAGAGGAATAGCAGGGGGAGGGGAGGTGAGAGGTGGATTAATCAGTCAGCTGAGTTAAGGTCAGATGGGAGAGGTGCAAGAGTTTTAATTGGGAGTCTACAGAGGAGAATATTCCAGTAGTAAAGATTAGAGGTGGTGATGGCATGCATCAACATTTTAGTAGATTTGGGGTTCAGGAAAGGACTAATTCTGGAAATATTTTTGAGTTGGAGGCAGCAAGAGGTGGTAAGATCTTGGATATGGAGTTTGAAGGACAGAGAGTGTTGTAACACCATTTCGGCAACCGCTACTATGCATGTGGGTAGCATATCTAATATAAATACATGAGCATGTTTTTATGTTATTGCTAGAAATGAGCGAACCTTTCAAGGTTTGGTTCGATTTGCCGAACAATTAGACAAACGTATCTGAACACTATTCAGTTCAATGGAAGGCCAAACCAAACATATACACAACACTTTAAGGGGTGAGAAAAAGCTACCCAAACAGCTAAAATTAGCATCAGACACCATATATTGACCCACAGTATAAATATGAAGATTACACAGCAGCAGTCAGCCATGGGCCACGCATGAGGTATCAGGGTCTGGGCCAGCATTTACAGCTTTGAATTGAAGTTTCAATGAGGACCCTGTGGTTAAGAGAGCGATGTAAGCCTTCTTAGCTGGGAGCCCTGTTACCTCATGCAACACCTCTAATTTTTTTTTCCAGCCACACTCAGATGGCACAAACATTAGTTTCATACAGAACTATTGGTAGAAAAATGTAAGGAAAGTAACACAGGTAGTTGACTAAAAAGTAAGAGCAGGCCTGCCTGTCTGGGAGCCCTGCTAACACACACAACCCACCAGATGGAGACCCAACTTGGAGTCTCCATGTTTCAAAAAATTATTGTCACACACCACTAAAGTGGCATCAATTTCAATAGAGTAGAAACAATATAATAGGCCTCTGACACCCTCCTACATTCAATCCACCAGATGGAAACCCAACTTCGATCCTCCACATTTCAAAAATTTGTTTGTAACATTAGCAGCAGTAGCCACAGCAGGCACAGAAGCCATGACAAAGGTGACGGAAAGGCAGCATTTCCGTGGCAAACAGATTGGAGATGGTGGAGTTCAACCTCTTAGCTTTGTCATGCATAGGAGGAAACAAACATTTACTTGACCACAACTGCGGAACCATTGGCTGGCTGAGAGAGGGCGGAGTACAGTGAACCGGACAAACTGCTGAACCGTGAGAGACAGGTGCAGGCGGAGACGTTATGGTGGATTGAGAAACTTGTGGTGTGAGCTCGTTCTCTGAAATCGGTCAAAAACAGCAGTCATGAACACTTCCATTACAGCTGATGGCGAGCTCTCAGTCAATGTGACTGGAGCAGGCAAAGAACCCAAGGTTCTGCAGTCAAAGACCTGCATCTCAATAGTTGGCATGGTAACAGAGGGGGAGGAAGAAGCAGCAGATGTGACTGATGGGGTGGCTGATGGTTGTTGGGGTCCACTGGTCCGCTTTTTTTCGCAGTGGGATTCCCACAGTAAAGCATGTTGATTGCGCATGTGAAGGTTCATACATGTAGTAGTCAAATTATTGCACTTTTTACCTCGACTAAGTTTTTTTTGCAAAGTTGGCAGATTACGTGAGTTGGCTCATCCTTTGCAGTGTCAAAAAAGGCCTAGGCTAGGCAACCCTTGCCACCCCTGCAAGCTTCAGAGTGCAGACGCTGCTGGTCACAGACACATTTGTGGCTGAGGATGCATTGCTCATCATTGCTGCATCACTATGTGTCTGCAACCTATGTCACAACGTAACCTACTTGTCTTCCTCCCCAGATGACCTACTCAGCTGTATGCCTCTATGTTCACACCAACTGGGATCTAGCACCTTATCATCATCATTCCTCGCCCTTGTAGTCACCCTCCTCCTCTTCTTGCCCTGACAGCACAGTACAGTCCGTGTGAGCCTCAGATATCTGAGTCTCATCAGGTTCACCTACCCCCAGGGGTTACTGTATGATGACGAGGGTCAGGATGCTGTTTGGACCCTACTTCATCCTGCCCCGGATCCAAGCTAAAAACATTTTGGGCATCGGTGCAGATTTCCTCCTCTTGACTCTGTGAAGCTTTTGAGTACACTTCTGATGACCATGGAATAGAATGTGTGAACAGCTCTTTAGACTCACCCATCTGTCGTTCTGTACAGTCAGCTGTACAGTTGGAGAGTTGGGACATGGGGAGAAGCAAGGGGAATTTGGGTGCCACTTCTGTGGACTGTACTGGGAGTGATATTAAGGTGGAGGAAGAGGAAGAGAGGCCACTTGAAGCTGCGCTTGCCATCCACTAGAGTACATGCCCTTTCTGGGCATCATTGACAATGCGTACCGCTGTGCGTCTGCCAAAGAAAGAAACTGGTGTAGCCTGTCAAGTAACAGAAGTTGTCAGTTGTCTTTGCATAGGATGTGACATTGCTTCACTAGTGCTTTCACAAACATTACCACCTACCCCACGTACACCAAGCCTAATTCCCCTTCCACCACGGCCTCACTTTTTCCCAGTCATGTTGCTCAGATAGTTTGGTAGGAGCACAGTATTAGCAACAAAAAATAGATTTTAAACTCTGCATCACCTCTGCAAACAGATGAATTTCAGAGACAGTAAATTCCAAGTTGAAAAATGGCGTGCTGTATCATGTTAGTTACAGAAATATAATTATTTGAGAGTGGATGAGGCCTGTATGACAAAGAAATTATGCTACAAACAATATCAAAGTCAGGTCTCCTACTGTATGACACTAGGAACAGAAGAATTTTTTGTGGCCTATGGATCAGGCCTCTACAGCTTAATTTCTACCCAACAAAATGACAAAGTGTGATACGGCGGGTTGTCTAACTTTTTGCAACTGAAAAATTATATTTTTTTTTATTGTGCCTTATGTCTGCAGATTCATATCACTACCTCACTAAATGACAAGGTGGGATACAGCAGGCTGTTTCACATTTATCTAATGAAAAAATATTATTTTAGAATGTTATATTTGTGCATGGAGGACAATAGAAGCAGTGCACATCACAGTTGAAGGACATATACCCTGCTGGCGTTGTCTGTGGACCTCAGTAATGGCCAAAAAAAAAATTCTGGAAGGTAACTTTAACAGCCACACTGGTCACTAGCTAGCTACACTATCTGACTGATATACAACCGTCTAACTAACTAGCTAAAATCTGCCAGCGTCAGGAGCAGCCTCTCTGAGCTGTTAGTGTCAAAATGGCGCTAAAACAAGATGTCTGCTGTTTATATGGAGAGGGACATGTGATTTCAGCAGCCAATGACACAAGCCATTGTGTCAGGACATTTTGGGTGTTTCCTGCGCCGTGATTGGCTAGCCGCAATGTGCACACATAAAGTTAGGGGAAAAAAAGACTGTTTACAAGAACGCCGTACCTCTGAGCTCTGCATACCCCCTCCCCTCATCAAACACGTGCCAAACAAGCATTTATCTTTAAGTCAAACAGATCAAAGTGTTTTGAACTTGTAAGTGATCGATTACTCTGATTGTCCAGTATGTCGGACCCTTCACGGTTTTCTCTGGTTGACACTTGGGATATACTTTCACCTGACATATCTTTTCACAGGACTTGTCACAAGGTCTTCTCCAGAGACTTCTGTGCATGAAGAAGATACTATGATAGGACTTGCTGCTTGATCTGCATCCCCCCGCTGTGCTTTGTGGTGGGTGATGGATAAAGTGCTTGTACTTGGTGCTCACTGTCATAGTCTAAACACTTAAATATTAATTTTGCAGTCTTTAGCAAAGTGTTCAGTAGGACATTATCTGAAACACACCAAAATGTCTTTAGATGCTCCTGGTTGTTATGACTGTATAAGCACACTCACACTTGTTACATACAAAGCAGGAGAGATGAACAACTGAACTCAACAGGTCCCTGTTCAGACTAGGATAGTCGATAATCTGATCCTGATATGTCTCTGCCTAACCGTGGAGGTTGGCATCCTAAGTATACGCAAATGGTGCCCCCACTCAATCTTGACTTACCTTGAATATCCTTCACCCTCACTATAAACAATGTGCAGCACTAGAACAATAGAACACTCATCATCTTTCCTCTCATGTATCTTCCCTACCCGATCTATCTGTTATGGTAAATGGCATCACGCCCTCTCCCGCACCTGAAATCCGCTGCCTCGGAGTAACTCTCGACTCTGCCCTGTCCTTCAAACCACATGTCCAAACTTGCCACCTCCTGTCGCCTCCAACTCAAAAACATTTCCAGAATCAGTCCCTTCCTCAGCCCTCAATCAACTAAAACTCTTGTGCATGCCCTCATCATCTCCCGCCTTGATTACTACAACACTCTCCTATGTGGCCTCCCCGTCAACTCCATTGCACCACTCCAGTCTGTCCTCAACTTTGCTGCCCGACTAATCCACCTCTCTCCTCGCTATTCCCCTGTTTCTCCCCTCTGCAAATCCCTCCACTGGCTCCCAATTCCCCAACGAATCCAGTTCAAACTACTAACACAGAGCTACGAAGCTATCCACTACCTGTCCCCTCCCTATATCTCTGAACTAATCTCCCAATATCTTCCTTCATGTAATCTTCGATCCTCCCAAGACCTCCTACTATCCTCCATACTTATTCGTTCACCTCACAACCGCCTCCAAGATTTCTCCCGAATATCCCCTATACTCTGGAATTCCACGCCTCAATATGTCCGATTAGCCACCACCCTCGGATCCTTCAGACAGAACCTGAAAACCCATCTCTTCAGGAAAGCCTACAGCCTGCAATAACCATTCTGCCGCCTCGCCACCTACCGAGCTTCCGCCTCGCCACCACCCGAGCTGCCGTCTCGCCACCTCCACCAGAGCTGCCGCCTCACCACCACCACCAGAGCTGCCGCCTCACCACCACGACCAGAGCTGCTGCACCCCCGACCTTCTGTCTCTTCCCCATTATCTGGTTTGATGTAAGTCCACAAGGACAAGGTCCTCTCCCCTCTGTACCAGTCTGTCATTGTAAATTTGTTTACTGTAAACGATGTCTGTAGCTATGTATGCAACCTCTTCTCATGTACAGCACCATGGAATTAATGGCGCTATATAAATAAATAGTAATAATGATACACCACCATTATTGTTGATAAAGTGCTGAAAATACTTTTGTGGCAAAGAAATTATTTTCTCGCTCTTTTAACAAATGTTACCGATTTTTCCTGATTTTATAAAATTTTGCTCACGTTTCCGATCAGAAATACGATTGTGCCTTATTATTCGTTCTACCTATATACTACGTTTCTGGACTACATTAAATTTTCACCTTGCATCTTATTTAAGTTGAGTGCAGAGTTTTTCTTTGTTACTAATCTATGGTTTGGGACCTTACTCTTGCACCTTCTCGACGCTGTGCGTATGCTTCTTTTTCTCTGCACAGTATTAGAACGGGCGAAACGCTGGGACCGATGTCTTTGCTGAGCAGGCTCCACTGCGGCCGGAGATGGATGGGGGACCGCAGTGGGACTGGTTTGCGACTCCCCTTGTGCAGCAGTGGGAACTCGAACCCCCCCTCCTAGGGCCCCCCCTTCTTTGGGCCTCGCTGCGCTCAAAGGCAGCGATGAGCTGCAGGGCGTGAACATGCTCGGCAGGCTCCCAGGACCTATCCTCAGGCCCACAACCCCTCCAATCCACCAAATAAAATTTTTTGCCCCGTACCACCTTACACCCAATGATGGCGTTCACCTCATGATCGTTGGTAGATGAACCCAACGTCCTGGCAGAGGACTCGGAAAATCGGGAGATGGCCACGGGTTTCAAAAGGGACACGTGAAAGGTATCAGAGATACCAAGGCGAGGTGGAAGGGCTAAACGGTAGACTACGGGGTTTACCTGCTCAAGGATCTTAAAGGGGCCCAAAAAGCGAGGTGCCAACATAGTAGACTATAGTCGCAGCCTGATGTTCCGGGCAGAGAGCCACACTAAGTCGCCCGGAGCAAATGTCGGAGCGGGGCGCCGATGAGCGTCGGCGGAAGACCTCATCCTCTCCTTGGAGGCCTGAATGGCATCCTGAGTGCGGTCCCAAATGTCCCGTGCCTCCATGGCCCAGTCTGCCACCCTGGAGTCATCGGGAGACACGGGCATGGGCACCGGTACCCGAGGATGCTGACCGTAGT
>VIAB01056681.1:0-11920 GCA_009801035.1 Oophaga pumilio | reverse complement strand
GCCTGTGTTTCCCGTGCTGCGTGACAGCGTGGGAGACACCGGCATAGCGCTTGTGACAGGCGGTGAAATCATCAACGTCGGTCAGAGACCCATGATTCCCACGCTGTCAAAAGGCAGCGTAAGCATTCAGCTGTGATCAGCGGTATAACGTTTACCTCGGTCACTGGTGTCAGCTGATGTGATTACTGCTCCCATCAGCTGACACCTGCTGCCACTAATAACAGTGAGAGAAGAAGCGGCGGATGGGAACATTCATGAGCCTCTCCTGCACTGTAAATAAATAATTAAATAGAAAAAGAACTGCGTGGGTTCCTCTGTATTTTTGCTAACCAGCCATGCAAAGCTCACAGCTGGGGCTGCAACCCTCAGCTGTCAGCTTCAGCAAGGCAGATTATTAAGAATAGAGAGGTCCCAATGCCTCATATTTAATTATTTAAATAAATAATTTTTAAAAATGGCATGTGGTCCCCCATGTTTGACAACCTGCCTTGCTAAAGCAGGCAGCTGGGTGCTGGTATTCTCAGGCTGGTAAGGGGCCCCCAGCCTAAAAATAACAGCTCGTAACCATCCAGAAAAGGCACAAATAGATGCGCCAATTCTGACACTTTGCCCGGCTCTTTCCACTTGCCCTATAGCTGTGGCAAATGGGGCTCATATTTGTGGGGTTGATGTCAACTTTGTATTTTCCGGTGACATCAAGCCCACAGATTACTAATTGAGAGGCGTCTATAAGACACCTATACATTACTAATCCTATAGTTATATGGTAAATAAAGAAACAGAATAAAGTCCTTTATTTAAAATAAGACTAAACTCAGTTTTCCATTTTATTTAAAAATAACAAACACGGTTATACTCACCTAATGCCTAATCCTCCGAAGCACTAGTTCTCCTGTAATAAAGCTAAAAAAAAAGAAAAACAAAAAAGACACCAAAATCCCTCACCTGTCAGTCATTCTGTCCCATGCTATAATCCATGTCTGAGGGATTAATAGTTTTCAACCTGGACAGTGCCAATATGCGACTGTCCAAGCTGAGAACCACTGGTGAATGAGCTGCTGGGAGCGGAACCTCAGTGACAATCGGTGTTGTAATCGAGGTTACCTCCAGTCAATGAGACTGCATTCCCTGCAGGGATGAACTGCTGTGACCTCAGCACTGTGGAAAAAAGTCACTGACTTCACTGCAGTTCAAGCTCAGTGACTTCACAGCAGATCACGTGAGAATTTCAGTATCTACTGTATGACAGGCTGCACGGTTGTATCATGCAACCATGCAACCTGACAACTAGATGTAGCAAAGCTAGACCCATCATGGAGCAAATGGATAAAAAGCATCTCTGCGGATAGGTGAGGAATATTGTTGTTTTTTTACCTCTTTTGCAGGTGATGAGGGCATCAGGGTAGTGAGCGAGGTCGTAAGTGTGGTTTAAGTAAGATTATTAAAGTAACCTGTGTCTTTCTTTAAATTAAAGGACTTTTTTTCTGGATGTCTGTGTTTTCATACAATGTGACTATGGGTTAGTAATGGTGATGTCTTATTGACGTGTCTCCATTGCTAACCTCGGGGCTTGATGTCACCTGACATTACAAAGGTAACATCAACCCCCCAACTATCACCCCACTTGCCACCGATACAGGGCAAGTGGGAAGAGCAAAGCTAAGTGCCAGAATTTGTGCATCTTAGTGTTCCATCTTTTCTGGGGCAACTAAGAGCTGATGTTTTTAGCCCTGAGTGGCAGTATCCATGGCCCCTTCCTAAGTTATTAATATCAGCCCACAGCTGTCTGCATAGCCTTTGCTGGTTATTAATTATAGGGGGACCCTACATCACTTTTTTAGGGTCCCTCAATTATAATAGCCAGTAAAGGCTAAGTATACAGTTATGAGCTGAAATATCCTGGGAAGCTCCATGGGTATTACCACCTTTCCAGGCTATAAATATTGGCCCCAGCCGTTGACTTTTTCTCTCTTGGTTGCAAAAATTGAAAGGGAGCCCAAGCCACTTTTTCTGAAAAATGATTGTTTATTAATTAAATACTTGTACAGCAAGCTGCATACACACTGTACTAATTGTATTTGTCACAGACATCTATATATCTACCTATTCTTTGTGTATATTTACTGTATGCAATCCATCTCTTCTATTCTGTCAGCTCCTGCTGTGCTTTTACACTACGCAGCTGCTGAATTGCCAGCATTTCTTCTATCTACTGTATGTAATATTTTATCATCTACTTTAAAATACTTTAGAGGCAAAGCAATTATTTTCCTGCACTTTTACCAAATGTTACCGACTTTTTCCAATTTTAAGAAAAATTCTTGTGTTACCGATCATGAATCCATACTTATGTCGAATTTATGTTTGGCGATCGTTTTCCAAACACATTCGCCCATATCTACTAGTCACCCAATGTTACAATCTCATAAAGAGGAAGATATTACCACAACTTGAGATGGATCAAATGCACTGCAGATCCACCTTACATGAAGAACTGGAAGAACAACATGTGCAACATCCTAAAAATCCTGATCCAATACTGCAGTTGATCTGAAACAGAAGATCTTAGGTAAACTAAATACCATCAATACCAGAGATCGACTGCCAAGGCTCAGTAAAGAAACACCAGTCAGTATGCTAGAAGATGCCAATAGAGCACTTGCATCAATACCTACCATCACCATAACTCAAACTAATAAACTGATCTATGCTACTGCCTAAGCAATCATGGAAATGCTTGGCTATGCAACCACCAAGAACAACAGAAGTACATGCCCTCCTTGGAAAAGAAGACTAGAGACAAAGATCAAGGTGACACGAAGAGAAGTCAGTCAACTAAGAGAAATACAGAAGGGTGCAAAGATCAAGAATAAGACCAAACTGGACTAGTACAAAGGCCTGACCCCAACTGAAGCCCTAGAGACTGCTAAACAAAGGCTCACAACACTCTCTGCAAGACTTGGGGATACACTAAATAAGCTGAGGCCACAAAGATAAATGCCCTGTTCTCCAAAGAACCATCCATGTTGTACTCCCAACTACAGAGTAACAGCACAAATGCAGCAACTCCACCAATAGCAAGGGCTGAACTATACTGGAGGAACATATGGTAGAAGGAAAACGCACACAACACCAGTGCAATGTGGCTACAAGATCTGAAAATAATACACATCAACCACCTAGAGCAAAAACCAGTCACTATTACAGAAGAAGACCTTTAACAGAGGGTCAAGAACATGAACAGTTGGACAGCACCAGGCCCAGAAATGACCCACACCTACTAGCTAAAGAAATTAACAGCTGTATATGAATACATGACAAAACAGATAAAACAAACTGCTAGAAGCAGGCACCACCCAGCTTGGCTAACACAAGGAAGAACAGTGCTGATCATAAAGCATCATTACAAAGGAACAGTTCCATCCAACTACCGCCCGATAACCTGCCTTACAGCAACTTGGAAACTCCTGTCATGCATCATAGCCCCCAAGCTAATGAACCATGTGAACCAGTACATGAATCCAGCTTAGAAAGGTTTTGGGACCAACACCAGAGGTTCTAAGCACTAGCTCCTAGTAGATAGAGCAGTCAGGATTGACTACAGGAAAACCTATGACTCAATCCCACACCCATGGATCTGTGAATGCTTTGCTCTTACAATATCTTACAATATCAACAGGAAATTAAGACCTTCCTCAGAAACTCAATGGGGCTATGGAGAACAACATGGGAAGTCAACTCAAGACAAAGAGCACAAGTGACCATCTAACGTGGCATATATCTAGCTGATGCACAGTCCCAATTGCTGTTCTGCATAGGTTTGAACCCTCAGCCAGGCAATTACAGAGTCTGGCTATGGATACATGTTCTAGAGTGGAAGAATCATCAACCACCTCCTCTACATGGATGAGATTAAGCTATATGCGAAAGAAGAATGAGACATCAATTCACTGACCCACTTGACAAGGATCTACAGGGAAGAAGGGAAGACATTGTGATTCCCTTCAGTTTGGAAAAGTGCGTCTGGTTGGTAATAAAGAGAGGTAAGATAGTCAAGACTGATGGAGTGGAATTACCAGCAGGGCACATAGCAGATGTACAGACATGCTACAAGTACCTCAGCATCCCACATAGATGCGGTAACTTTGATGAGAGGCAAGGAAAGAAGCAACATCCAAGCTCAATGGGAAAAATAAAATCCATGTAATCAATGCATATGCCCTGCCAGTTATCAGTTATTAGATACCCTGCTGGCATATTGTGCTGGCCAAAAGAAGAGATGGAAGCTGCAGATGTGAAGATATGAAAGCTTCTCACAATGCATGGAGGTCTCCACCCTAAGTCTAACAACCGAAGATTGTATACCAACAGAAAGGGTCGAGGCTTGAAAAGCATCCAAGCCAACGTCACGGATGAAACAAGGAGTTTCCAGGAATACATCAGAAAAATGGCACCAAAATATGGGATGGTGAGAGAAAGCCTAAAGCAGCAACAACAACAGATCTGGAAGGAAGAACAGGAACATGAAGCGCCATGGCAAGACAATCCACTGCATGGGACATACCATCAACAGATAATGGAGGTGGCTAACATGGAGAAATCCTACAAAAGGCTGTAGAAAGCTGGACTCCGAGACAGCACAGAGGCACTAATCATAGCATCACAAGAGCAAGCACTAAGTACTTCTCTCTCTTTATATATCTATCTATATATAGTTGAGACTAGACGTTTACCTTAAAACATTCTCTCTCTCATTATTATAAGAGAGAGAGAGAGATTTGTATACAACACTTCACCAAATGTCTAAGTAAATATTAAATTCTAAAGGTACTATTGACATGAAGTTATCATCAGATGTCACTAACAACCCATCCAATCCACACAGGCAAAGAAGTAAAACCATAGATGTCCATACATTAAGTTATGTGTAATAATGAGAAATGGCACAGAGAAAAAGCATTGAACACATGAAGAAAAAGAGGTGAAAAAAGCCATGGAAAGTCATGACACTAGTTGAAATCTATCAATAATTACAAAGCAATCTTGCCGCTTAATGAAAAAGAATATCAGCTGGTTCAAGTGATGGCTTATAGAAAGGTGTCTCATTACCAAGGTGCCACACAAGAAACATCTCATGATGGGTAATGCCAGTGAGTTTTATCAAGGCCTTTGCAACCTTACTATTGCAAAATATATTGATGGCATTAATTACAGAAGTATTTCTGAATTACTGAAGCACTATTCTGGTCCTAATCCAAAAGTGGAAAGAAGATAATTTCACCATAAGCCATGACCAGGAGGAGCTCCCAAAAGATTTACGGACAGATGAGTGAAAAAAAAATATCAGAAGAGTTGTCCAAGAGTCAAAGACCACCTGTGGAGAGCTACAAAAATACCTGGAATCAGCAACTGCAATTCAAAGAAAACTATATGTAATGCACGCAATCTGAACCAAAAACTTGTTCAAGCAGGTTTAAAGTTTGCTGGGAGAATATACTCTAGTCAAATAAGACCAAAATTGAACTCTTTGGATTCCATAATACACACCATATTTTGAGGCCAAGAGGCACTACATATCACCTCAAAAGCACCATACTGAGGCTGTGGTTCCACGGTCCGGAACCACAGCGCTTTGGACGGAGCGGAAATTCCGCACCGCCCAAACCCCCGCCCCCTTTCTGACGCGTGCTCTTTCCGGATGTGTTCCAGACACCTCCGGAACACATCCGGAAAGAACGCAGGGCTACATAGCCCTGTGATAAATTCCGTTGCGGTGACGCAGCGTCGCCGCAATACGCTAGGACATGCTGCGGTCTGAAAAGACGCGCCGCATGTCCGGAAACGCAGGTCTTCCGCCTGCGTGTTGTTACGCATAGTGGAGACGGGATTTCTTGAAATCCCCTCCACTATGCTGTAACATCTGGACGCTGCGTTTTTGGCGCTGCGCTAACGCACAGCGCCAAACACGCAGCATTTCCTGAAGGAATCCTGATCGTGGAAACTCACCCTTACAGTTCAGTTTAGAGGTGGGAAAATCATGGATTAGGCTATTTTCAGCATATTGTGCTTGCAAACTTCATATAAATTAAATATGTTTGGACAAATGTATAGAGATATTATTGAAAAAAATGTTCTGCCATCTACTAGAATGATGAAAATGAAACAAAGGTGCACATTTCAGTAAGACACTGTTCCCAATTACACTGCAAAAGGAATTCTCAATTGGCTTCTGAGAAAGAAAATAAAGTTGTAGAATGGCCCAGGCAAACACTTGACCTGACATTTATGGAAGGAACTAAAGCTCAGAATTCATAGAAGGCGCACATGGAATTCTGAGAATTTGAAGATTACGTGGAAGATTGGGCCAAAATCACAATGCAAGTGACTAGTTTCTCAATACAGGGGGAGTCTTGAAGTTGTCATAGCCAGCAAAGGCTCGTGAATGAAGTATTAATTAAATTTCAGTAAGTGTTCAATATTTTTCCCTGTGTCATTTCTCATTACTCCACATAACTTAATTTATGGACATCTATTGTTTGATCCATTTGCCTATGTAGATTGGATGGGTTGTTACCGACATCTGGTGAGAATTTCATGTCAACAACACATTTAGAAATATATTTACTTGGAAAATTGGTTGAGTATTCAATACTTGCTTCACCCTCTGTGTGTGTGTATATATATATATAATGTTTGTGCAACATTAGTATATGGGAGGGGGAGCTTATCAAGATGGGTGATGACCATGGTGGCCATTTTGAAGTCGCCCATTTTGAATCAAACTTTATTTTTTTCAATGGGAAGAGGGTCATGTTACACATCAAACTTATTGAGAATTTCACAAGAAAAACAATGGTGTGCTTGGTTTTAATGTAACTTTATTCTTTCTTGAGTTATTTATAAGTTTATGACCACTAATAAAATGTAATCAAAGTGCTGCCCATTGTATTGGATTGTCAATGCAACCCTCTTCCCATTCTTGACACACTGATAGCAACACCGCAGAAGAAATGATAGCAAAGGCTTCCAGTATCCGTTGTTTCAGATGCTGCACATCTCGTATCTTCACAGAATAGACAATTGCCTTCAGATGACCCCAAAGATAA
The DNA here is from genome assembly GCA_009801035.1 of Oophaga pumilio. Classification (NCBI taxonomy): domain Eukaryota; kingdom Metazoa; phylum Chordata; class Amphibia; order Anura; family Dendrobatidae; genus Oophaga; species Oophaga pumilio. The sequence continues at coordinate 4,814 of VIAB01056681.1, read as the reverse complement.
AAGTCTAAGGGGGTCAGATCGGGAAATCTTGGGGCCATTCAACTAGCCCACAACAACCAATCCACTTTCCAAGAAACTGTTCTTGTAGGAATGCTCAGACTTGACACCCATAATTGATTGTATGATGTGGTATATGGAGTACAAAGATAGGGTGGCCATTCTTCATCAATGGAAACCTCAATGCCACTGGATATCTGAAATTGCTACATTATGATGTGTTACCCTTTTTATGCACTGAAGATGGCACGTTCCCTGAGTTTTTCCAGCAAGATGGTGCACCACCAAATTATGGGTGTCAGGTCCGAGCATTCCTACAAGGAATCTGACCCCTTTAGACTGTCATTTCTTCTGCGGTGTTGCTATCAGTGTGTCAACAGATGGAGAAGGGGGTTGAATTGACAATCCAACACAATGGGCAGCACTTTGAACACATTTTATAAGTGGTCATAAACTTGAAATAACTCATGAAAGAATAAAGTTACATTAAAACTAAGCACGCCATTGTTTTTCTTGTGAAATTCTCAATAAGTTTGATGTGTCATATGGCCCTCTTCCCATTGGATAAAATAAAGTTGGATCCAAAATGTCCGACTTCAAAATGTCCACCATGGTCACCATCCATCTTGAAAAATTTCCCCCTTCCCATATACTAATGTGCCACAAACAGGAATTTGATATCACCAACCATTCCCAGTTTATTTAGGTGTATCCATAAAAATGGCCCACCCTGTATATATACTGTATATATTAGTATGTAAAAATTATTTATTATGCATCCTTAAATCGCACCAAAGAAACATACTATGACCTGATTTACTTACATTTTCATCACTTCCCTTAATGGGGCTCAAAATCTAAATTCCTCAGTATGCCTTTGCAGTGTGATAGGGAAACCACACAAAAGCATGGAGAACATACAAACTCCAAGTTGTACATAGCAAATACTGCAAATGTCGTAAGTGCTTAGCACCAAGCGAAAACAAAAAGTCCCAGATAACCCCATCATTTACTTTCAGACCTCTCACTGTGCCTCTTGTTCTTAATCTGGTTTGTCTGTCCACATTTCTTACATAGGAGGTAAGCAGTGGCATCTGTAGTGGCCAATGAACCCTCCTGATAACTCTTAAATATCCATCTTGCAGGCAAGACCTTTAACTATTCATAGAATTGTAAGTTGTTTTTTCTCTTGACATTGCTTGCTAACAGCCAAAAACATATCTTAACTTCATCATTTTGTATAAGCTGAGATTTTCAACACATTTTTTTGTGCTGAAAACTCCCCACTTGGCTTATACATGAGTCATTGTCCAGAAAGCTGGTGGGGGAGGGAGAGCAGCAGCAGGAGCCGACAGCTGTAACATCATACTCGCCCTCTTGGCACTGTCTCTGCAAGTGTCTGCATCACCGTTGTCCCGGGGCCAGCAGCTTCTTCCTGTGCTCAGCTGTCACGTGGTACCGCTCATTAAAGTAATGAATATGCACTGCTCTCCACTCCCATAGGCGTGGAGCGCATATTCATTACCTTAATGAGCAGTACCACATGACCGCTCAGCACAGGAAGAAGCTGCCAGCGCCCGGACAATGGAGATGCAGGGATGGAGATCCAGTGACGGCGTCAAGAGGGTGAGTAGGACAAGTAGGGGGAGCCGAGCCATGCACGATAGAACTGTGGGGGAGCACTGACCAGGGAAGGGAGTGCCGAGCAATGCGCGATAGTGCCTGGAAGGGGAGCGCTGAGCCATGCGCTATGGGACTGGGGAGGGGAGACGTGCCATACACAATGGGATCGCGGAGAGGAGCCGAGCCATGCACGAAGGGACCGGGGGGGCCAAGCCATTCACGATGGGATGGGGAGCTAAGCCATGCGGGATCGGAGGAGCCATGCATACAACAGGGGGAGTCACACATACCAGGACAGAATGGGTGGGTCTTGTATACCAGGACAGGACACGAGGGAGCCACGCATAGCAGGACAGGGATGAGGGGACAATACATACCCGGCTTAAACTCTAGTCAATAAGCTTACCCAGTTTTCCATGGCAAAATTAGACGCCGCAGGCTTATATTCGGGTTGGCTTATACTCAAGTATATACGGTATACTTTACTTAATGAACTTCAGTTTTTCAAACAATTTCCTACCTGTGTTTACTTCTCACATAGTTCCTCTATACTTTTTTCCATTTTAATTCTTCATGGATCCAGTGAGAAAAAATATTAAACATTAGTTTGCATTACATTTGCTTTGAAAAGAGACCTCAATGAACAATACTATCACTGCAATGTCTAGAAAATGTAAAACAAGTGCCCTGTAGACCGGAGAAAATTTCTGTACAGAACAACTCAGAACAGAGTTTTGCAGAATGCGATATCATGCCGATTCTGACAGATATTCAGTAAGTTATGAAATAAACTTCAATCTTAATTTTTATACAGAGCTAGAAACTTTATGCAGAGTTGTTCAATTAAATCTTAAAGAACAATATCCCTTTCCAACAATATAAACTACTAAAGCTTTTTTTACGGTTGCTATGAGAAAAATAGGTTCAAATCAAAGTCTTTAGAAATTTATTCTCTCACTTGAAATGTATGATGTTTGTCTATGCTTGCAGTAAGAAGCAGTTTATGATTGTAATGGGTTATATTAAATGGTTTCTCTATGAATACATAAACTGTAGGTAAAGTTGCCAAACAAGATCTCATTTTCTACACTATAACATAGTTAGCAAGGCCAAAAAGAGACAATTGTCCATCCAGTTCAGCCTATATTCCTTCAGAATAAATCCAGGCCTCTCTTGAACCCCTCAACTGTGTTCGCCATCACCACCTCCTCAGGCAAGGAATTCCAGATTCTCACTGCCCTAACAGTTTTATGGAAATTTGGTTAGGATAAATCTATTCTTGTGTGTGCTGCGGCTGGTCCCAATCAGATTGAGTATTTTGAGCGCTCCAGAAATGAGACTGTTCAAACAAAGTGACAGAATAACATTCCATCAATACTGACGGTTTATTGTAAATACATGGTTTTATAGCTGCATACAGAAAGGGGTGGAATAGGAAATTAACATACAATCAAGCTTCTATGCTATTGGTTGTTTGAATACATGAAGGTTTCTGGCTATAACATAACAAAAAGGCTGATTTAGCAATTTATGAGTATCTGTCCTTGTTTTCCTGCTATTCAGCAGAAATCCTGACATCAGCTTGGACATCTGCTACAGCTTCCTGTTTTCTGATGTCTGATGACTGGGAAAGTACCAAAGAAGCTGTCTGGTTTACACTTGTCTGGTTTATCTGAGTCAGGGGTCATTTCTTAAGCCACAGATTATTGAATGTATTAACTGTGAGTATTTATAGGTATATAGGAGTATACGTGCAGGTGAGATCTACATGAAATACATATATATTTCCATCACACCAGTAAAGAATCCTCTTCTATATGGGTGGAAAAACCTTCTCTCCACCAGACGCAGAGAATGCCCCCTTGTGACCATCACATTCCTTAGTGTAAACATATCCTCGGAGAGATATTTGTATTGTCCCCTTATATACTTATACATGGTTATTGGATCGCCCCTCAGTCATCTTTTTTCTAGACAAAATATTCCTAATTTTACTAATCTCTCTGGGTATTGTAGTTCCCCATCCCCTTTATTAATGTTGTTGCCCTCCTTTGTACTTGCTCTATATCCTTTAAATTCTTCCTGAGCACCGGTGCCCAAAACTGTACACAGTACTCCATGTGCGGTCTAACCACAGAGCTCCATGTGCGGTCTTTCTAGTATATAGTTTCTACTTACTGTAATTTGATTTCTTTCAGTTGGAGTGTAGAAAATGGGCCAAAATGTAGTGTTTTTCTACCTATAAATTGTTTACCTCTGTAAAAAGAATGCAACAATTCTAAAATTGTCTGCAAAAAACAGTCTTGGAGCACATTTTAAAATGCAAATATGAAAAAAGCAAGCAGTTTCCTTAAGTTTACGCTTAGGACTGGCTAACTCTGGTTCTTCGAACAAAGCATTTCTTTAATTTTTTTTTTACTGTCTTATTCCATTTCATATTTCCTCCAACATAACCATATGCGGACTTGTTTTTTTGTGAAATGAGTTGTACCTATCAGTGGCACAATTTTGTGGTATAACTTATTAACCAACTTTTGTTATTTGTATGGGAAGGTTTAGAAAAACAGCAAATAACATTTATTTATTATTATTACGGTAATTATGTATTGCTTATATAGCACCATAACAATCCGCAGATTTCAGATTTTTTCATAACTGTGGGGCTTACAATCTAAATTCCCTATCAGTATATCTTTGGAGTGTGGAAGGAAACCTGAGAAACCATACGAGTCCAATGCAAACAAGGGGAGAAAATACAAACACTTTGCAGATGTTGTTATTGACGGGATTTGTACTCCAGCAATACAAAGCAAATGCTAACCACTGAGTCACCATGCTGACAACATAGCATTGTTTTTTTTATATTTCAAATTTTACATCATTCTCTGAGCTCAACAAAAAAGATGCTATTTCCCTTCTTTTGGACAGTACGAATATCACAATACCAAATTTATATTGTTCCATTTATGTTTTATTATTTTTAAATATTAAATACACTATTTGAAAAAAAAACTAATTTGTTTCTGTTGCTATGTTCCGAGAGCGAAAAATTTGATATTTTTTTTTGTTAACAAACCAATTTGAGCACTTATATTTTTTCAAAGCAAGATATAGTTTTTTATTGGTACCATTGTGTGGTAGGTACAACTTTTGAATACTTTTTTTATTACATGTTTTGTAAAAAGGAATGTTTA
>VIAB01056670.1:0-11930 GCA_009801035.1 Oophaga pumilio | reverse complement strand
GCCACTTGGCAGTCATTGCACAGACACAGCAGCATGTGTTGGCTCATGTGTGCCAGACTGCCCAGAGGACACGAAAAGCTGTCTTCGGTGGGAGGTTTATTGTCTGGGTACTCTGCCATGCTCCAATGATTCTGTGAGCTGATCTGACTTCTATCCTTCTCTGAACATGGTTGTCCTCATCAACATAATCATCATTCTCCGAAACTGTCCCTTGGCTGTACAATTGCGTACCTGGGCTCTTTTGGGACACTATCTCACCCTCAGAGCCATGTGTGATAATGGTGTGAATTGGCCATCTTCCTCCTGCTCCTCTTCCTCTGGTGCCACCACTTCATCCATCATGGCCTGAATTTTTTTCCAGCTGGCATATATAAGTGGTATAGTAAAAATTATGATGGAATTTTTGAAGCAGCTCAAGATGGCACACATGTCCCACATGGAGACCCACTCATTGGTGGTGAAGTCATGTTGTTTTGCAGAATGACTCAGCTGTGGGTTTTCCATCTAAAACTCCACTATTGCCTGCTACTGCTCTCACAGTCTCTCCAGCATATGCAAGGTGGAGTTCCACCTTGTTGGTATGTAGCTTATCAGCCTGTGAGTGGAAAGATAGAAGTGATACTGCAGTGCAGACAGGTGAGCAGCATCAGGGTGAGAACGCTGAAAGTGCACAAACTTTCAGCAGCAGCTCCAATATGTCTAGGTAGTTTTTCAGGAAGCTCTGCACCACCAGGTTCAGCATATGCACCAGGCAAGGTATGTGCATCAAACCTGCTAGTCCAATAGCTGCTACAAGGTTTTGCCCATTATTGCACACCACCAGACAGGCCTTCAGTTTCACTGAAATTAACCACTCATCTGTTTGATCACTGTCCACAGCTAATGCGCATTGTAGGATTTGTCGCCCAAACAGATGAGTTTCAGAACAGCTTGCTATTGTTTCCACTTGACTCTGCTGAAGTTGGTGGTGCAGAGCTACTGTGACAAGATGAGGAGGCGGTGAAGGAAGCAGAGTAGGGGGCTGGGGCAATCTGGATAAAAAAACATCTGGCAAGCCTAGATGGTGGTATGACATGAGCTAGAATGTATTTTGCATCTGTCCCAGCTGCCGCTACATTTACCAGTGGACAGTTAGGAACATGTAAATTTCTAGGCAGTGCTTCCTAGTCCCTGTATCAGTGGTTATGTGGACCTTGCCACTGATAGCATTGTGCAGTGCACACCTGTTTTGGTTCACAACACGTTTGTGAAGGGCAAGGATGGCCCACCTGGAAAAGTAGTGGCAGCTGGGAACATTGTACAGCGGGATAACTATAGCCATCCGTTTTTTAATACTGTCAATCTCCACCAGTCGGAATAGCAGCATTTCAAAGGCCAGTAATTTGGAAATGCTGTCATTCAGGACCAATGTTTTTTTTATGGTTAGAGGGGTATCTCATTTCTCTCTCAGGTTTGTGGGATGGGAAGATGAACACTTCCATAGGATGGTGTGGATATGCTAGGTGACACTGGTGGTTGTGGCGGTGCTGTCACATACTCTCTTTATTGGTAAGCATGTGGCACTGCTGATCATGAGATGGAGGAGGAGGCCGAGACCGCAGCATAAAAGGGGAGCAGGAGGAGGCTCAGATTTGTCATAGTTTTTATGGTGTGTGCTCCACTGCACCTAGTGCTTAAAATTCAGATGCCTCGTCATACAGGTGGTGCTCAGGTTCAGAACATTTATGCCTCGCTTCAGGTTCTGATGACACAGAATGCAAACCACCTGTTGCTTGTTGGCAGCACATTCCCTGAAGAAATGCTACTCCAGGGAGCTTTTCTGAGCTGTCTTTGGTGTGCTGATTTCAGTGGCGCAGTGAGCAGTAGCAGTCAACGTACTGGCTAGGGGCCACCATCTGTGCCTTTGCACCTTGCCCCCACTTTTTCTGTGTTGCTGTGGCAGTGTGGCCACCTCCTTCCTCAGAACTGCGCATGACTCTAGGATGGCCTTCTATCCATGTTGTCTAGGACCTCATCATCCCCTGCATCATCTTCAACCAACTCCTCAGCCTTGCCCTCCTTGCCACTCTGCACACTGCAAAAAGATGCTGCATCATTATCTGACATGTCCTGTGGTAGTCCACTGACCATGTGCTCTAGCCCTCCCATGTACTCATCCTCCAACCCCAAGTGGTTGGGCTTAAGTGCACTCAGTCTCTTCTATTTCTAGGGCAGAGCCAGGTGGATGGACCACAGAACCACAGCCAGTGGAGTCATCAAAAAGCAAAAGAGACTGCTGAATGACTTGGGGCACAGACTAGCTGATTTGCAAGGGGGTGAGGTGGAAGCCGGATGACCATAGTCCACAGGTTCCAACTCTGCACTTTCTGCATTGGACTGGGTGGAAGCTAATGCGAAGGAACTGGAGCCACTCTCAGGAATCCAATCTAACACCTTTTCAGCATCTTGTGGCCTCACCATTCATGCAGTGGTATTCGGGCCTACGAAAGGACACATATTGTCCTATCGCCTGCATGCACTAGAGGAAGGTGCTGTATTTGGGCACGTAGCAGGTAGAGAACAACTATTTCATCTTCTTACATTAGTTACACCACCATCAGCAGCTACACCAGCACCACCACATCCATGTCCACATCCCCTATTTGATGCTCTCCTCATTTTTTAAAGTGTTTTTTTCTGCACACTACTCGCAAAGATATGGCTAAAGAGTACATTTTTTTATTTTCAACAGTACTGAAAAATTATTTCTTTGGCCTACTAGTGGCAACGAGATGGTTGATGCCAATTATTTATTTGCATCGCTACTAAAAAACACAAACTTGACCATAAAAATAATTTCTTTGTGCTACTTAGGGCAAAGAGATGGCTGATGCCAATTATTTATTTCACAGGCTACTATGCCAATTATTTATTTCTCAGGCTACTAGGAACCACACAGCTGTCCTTAAAAATGATTTATCTGGCCTATAAATGGCAACGTGATGGCTGATGCAAATTATTTGCAAATTATTTGCAACACTACTAAAAAACAGAAAAATTCAGAAAAATTATTTCTTAAGTCTAGAAATGGGAATGAGACGGCTAATGCCAATTATGTATTTGCAATACAATTAGAAAACACACAACGGTCCAGAACGATTATTTATTTGGCTTACTAATGGCAACTAGATGGCTGATGCCAATTATTATTTCCAAACACTGCTAGAAAACACACACCGGTCCAGAAAATATATTTCTTTGATCTACAAATGGCAACGAGAAGGCTGATGCCAATTATTTATTTCCCAGGCTACTATGCCAATTATTTGTTTCCCAGGCTACTAGAAAACACACGCTGGTTTAGAAAAACTATTTCTTTGTCCTAGAATAGGCAATATGAAGGCTGATGCCAATTTTTTATTTGCAACATTGTTAGAAAACACACAGCACTCCTGAAAAATTATTTTTTTTGGCCTACTAATGGCATCGAGATGACTGATGCCAATTATTTATTTCCCAAATTACTTAAAAAACACACTGGTCCACTATATTTCTTTAGCCTAGAAATAGCAACAAGAAAGCCGATGACAATTATTTATTTCCCAGATTTATTTCCCACATACCAATTTAGAAAAATTGTTTCTTTGACCTAGAAATGTCAATGAGACGGCTGATGCCAATTATTTATTTAACAAACTAATAGAAAACACACAGCGGCTTAAAGACACAGTACTCCCATAGGTGGGGGAGTCAGAGTATAAACACCAACTTATATTACAGTTAATCTTTTTAGGTTTTCTACAACTCAATACAAGTCTATGAGAGCATAGTTGTGGCCATGTTCTGGCTCTGATAGACTTGCATTGACAGCCTGTGACGTAACTTCTAACTTCCGTCCAGTCAGACGTTGCGGTCACAAGATGAAGAGGCACTGAAAAAAGATGAAGATGCTGGAGGGTGAGTATAAGCCCGGAGCAGTGACCTTTCATTAGAAGCACCACTCCAGCAGTGAAAGAATAAAAAAAAGCTGGAGTGGTGCTTTTTTGTTTATGGCATCACAATACAGAGATTATTTTTTGGAAACAATTCTATCAGGGAATAATAACTGTAATACAGTAAGTCTAAAGCAGAATACCACCCAAAAAATCTTTTGTATGATTTCAAGTGAAATGAACATTAGATCCCAGATGTCTGTGGGCTACATTATATTTCTGGGCAAATTGGCAGTTGTAAGAAACCTATTTTCATAGGGCCTTAGTTTTTTAAAATATTATCTTTGGGACTACATTTAAAGTGAGTAAAAAGAAAAACATATGTACTGCCAATACAAACCTTGTGATTACTTACATTTCCTTATCTCTCAGAAAAATAAAAAGGATATAAAGAATTGTATTAATTTCGATGTGGTGTACCAATGTTCACATGCAGACAATCACTTTAAAAACTATTCTCATTGTCTAAATATTTTCTCATAGTCTATCTGTACATATTACTTGGATTAAGGAAGTATTTCTGGATGAATGATCAGTTATTACACATGCATTAACATCTAAAGTCCATTGAAACATTCAACTTAAAAAGTGTAAAAAAGTGTATTTATAGTACCAGAGGAGCAATAAAATTGAAACATCCTGCTCTACTCCAGAAATTAATAAATCCCATTTATTGAGATATTGAATATTAAATATTGAATAAACAATGTGTACTTTGAACTAAAAAGCCATTTCACAGAGCTCTATTTCGTTTTCTAAATTAATCTTTGCAGCCTTCATATATGGTAGTCACTTAAGTGGACACACCACCCACTAAACAAAATAATGTTTCTTTTGTGCATAGTGCTAGTTAAAATGACCCTTTTGATGTATGACCTTTTTTAAATATATGTATATGTGAAAGTCATCTGGTCCTTTAAGCTGGAGTGCTTACTTATTATTTTACAACCCAGCAGAGAATAAAACTAATAAGCATTTCTACTTCTTCAAAGATTGATTTATTATCATTAAAAAAACACACACTTTCTCATTTGGAAAGCTATTTTCTTCATTTTGATTGCATATAAACAGCAGCTAAGGGTTAGTCTGGACCTTAACTCTCATTATTGCTTTCAGTCGTGTCCAGGGATTCTTAAGTCTATACTGATTACCAACAAATGCACCTTTAAAATTAGCAGAAGTGGTCTTGGGAGTAATGGAACCAAGGTAATCTGAGGCAATCTTGTGACGCCTCATGTAATAAAATAAAGTATGACAATGAAATTGTCTTGATAATATTAAAGTCAATTTGTTTAGACGTCACTATCACTGCAAGATATTAGGACAAAAAATTATAAAAAAAAATGGACAACATTTCTGCCTGTGTTGTCAGTTCCCAGTAACAAAATTATTTCAAATTAATTGCTTTCCTTTAAGACTGTGTTACTGACTTAAAAACTTCATCTATTATTTATGATGTGAAGGCCGCCATGGAATTCAGTTGCCTTTTGTGAATGGACCTTTGTACAGACTGCTATAATTTAGAAAGAAATGTAGAAATCATCAAAGTGAAGCTAATCATTAGCTCTAGGAAATTGAAATCTACCAATGCTTACTATTTAACCTACACATAGGGAGACCATTTGTAAAAGCTGTTCCACAAGCAAGAAAGTAAGAAATGAAGTGATAATCCAACAACCAATCAGTTTTTAGCTATCAGCACATCTTAGACAATAAAATATTTGCAGATCTGTTTGTATAGTCATTTTTTAGATCTACCAGTTGCTATGAATATGATTATTATAGTATTTTAAGCATATTATTTAACACGACTTCAGAGTTTTTTTTTGTTTTATATTTCTCTTTGTTAGGTATCATTTGTGTGTGTGTTTGTAGCATATTACACATTCATCGTCGTCTTCTAGTTTCAGTGGCGCTCTAGTTTCTTTGCGGCAACATGTGACTGCATTTATGACCAGCCAAAACACACAGTGGTTGCTGTTGGGGAGTGGAGGTCACTTTTTAAATTTTTTAAATGTGAGTATATGAGACTCAGAGCAACACTATAGAGCCTCATTCTGAGACTTACATTGGGGGAGTAACATCTGCTCCATACAGTGATATTGCAGTTTAGAGCTATGTTGCCACAACGAACCGAAAAGCAACGAAAACAGGAGAAGACAGTCAGTTACTAATGAGTATGCTGCTATGCTCATGACACTTACACAGATGATACCCAAGAAAGGGAAAAATAAAAACAAATCTATGGAGTGGTGCTTTAATTGTTAATTTAAAATTAAAACTTGTTCAGTATGTTTGTACTCAAATGATGATTAATTTTTCTAAGCATCATTTTCAATGAAAAAAAACCCTACACATTTTAAACAAATAAGCCAAAAGTGTGTAATTAATAGAGATGAGCAAAATCGGGGATGTTCAGGTTCGACCGAACTTTAGTCCAAAGAATTATACACAAACTTGAACCCGACCCCATAGAAGTCAATGAGAACTGTTATGTTTCGGTAGCTGAGGAGTGCAGGTAAAAAAGACAATACACCAGAGCAGTTGGAATCTATGAGATTGCAGTACCCTGACTAACCACCACAACTAGAGGCAGCCGTGGAGCGTTCCTACGTTGGTCCTAGACGCCTCGTCACAGCCTGAGAAACTAACTACACCTAAAGATAGAAAGAGGAAAGCTATCTGCCCTGGAGCAGATCCCCAAAGAACATAGAAAGCCCCCAAACATGTAATGGCGGTTAGACAAGAAGAAATACTGACACAGACAGAAAATAGTATGAGCAAACGTTGGGGCCCAAACTACCTAAATAGAAAAGGATAGGAAGGGCACTTACTGCAATCCCAAAAAACCCTGAAAAGCACCAACTCTACTAATTTCAAAAACACCTGAGATCACACGACCTCTACCACCTAAATTAGTTCTCTGGAGTAACAAAATCAAAACAGCAGCCACTGAAAAAACTGGAAAAAGCAAATGTACAAACATCAGTGGCTGAACTAAACTGAGAGGGCAAAAGCCCCCGGAGGGGACCCTGAAGGCCCCCACAGAAGTGCAGGACAAAATGCAAAAATCAAGCACAAAAACAAAAAGAAGAAAATGTCTTATCTGTTAGCAGGAGATGCAGACACGACACAGCAGGCTACAAAGGAAACAGGAATCAAGGATTGAGACCAGAACAATTGATCACCGGCAACCCTGATGGGAAGGCTACTCCCTTATATAAGACCAGTCAGTAACACCTGATTCCCAATCCTCACAATCTTCACTGGACAGTCCAGTACCGCTTGTAACCACCAGAGGGAGCCTCTGCTCAGAACTCATTTCAAGTCCATTCACAACAGAGAACCCAAACTTTGGTGTTGTAAAATGATCATAGTAAAGGCTAGGGGGCTGCTAAAGGAAGCAGAGTAGTCCTACAGAGTCCCTCTCTCTGAACTCCAAAACAGACTTCAGGGAGAAGTCCGCGTTTGGCGATCAGCATTTTACACTAGGGTCCACTCAGTAATTAAAAACTGCCAAATGTTGATGAACCGCATGAACAAGCTCAGTGTGTAAAGTACTTGGTGACATTTTAACAGCGCTCCAAGTGATCCACGTATCTACTGTATACCTAAAGTATTAAAGAAGTACTCCCATCAAAATGTTTATTATCTTAATACATTGCAATGTTCACATTATATTGCACTGTGTACTTACAATTGCTCATTTTGCCCTGTTATCTAGTTAATTCTTCTCTTTTCCATTAAGTCTATCATACCATGTGATTAAAACAGACTAGCTGAAACCTTTTAAGCTCTATTTAGAAGCTGGAAGACTCTTTTTTCCTGCATAAGGAATGAGAAAAAATGAGAAAAAAATGGCATTTAAAATGAAGGATACTAAGAAACTGAAATTGATACAAAGGGACTTAAAAGGGAAAATTAAGAATGCCTGTGAGGCGTTCCGAATTAAATTCGAAAATAAACTGTCACACAACAATTCCAAGGGGGTGTGGTCGGGCATGAAGCAGGTAACTGGTTTTAAGGCAAGGCTGGAGTGTGGGGAAGTGGATCTGCCCATGGCTAATGAAATGAACGAGTTTTTCAACAGATTTACCAACACATGTGCTGCGTCATCAGGAATGAGGGATGGAGCTGAGGAATGATCGGCAGCATTGACTTTGGGTGATGAACTGTCTGCTTTCACTGTTTCCCCAAGGGATGTGATGAAACAGTTTCGTAAACTAGTCATTGGCAAAGCAGCTGGGCCTGATGGCCTCAGTCCACGTGTCCCAAAAGGGTGTGCAAACCAACTGTGTAATGTCTTTCAGCACCTGTTTAACAGGAGCCTACAATCACAGAGAATACCAGTGCTGTGGAAGACCACTTGCCTGGTGCCAGTTCCCAAGATCACCTTTCCAACTTCCCTACATGACTATCATCCAGTGGCCTTAAAATCATTGGAGAGAATAGTACTAGCCTACTTGTGCCCGAGGGTGAGGGCCTACACTGACCCCCTGCAGTTTGCGTACCAGCAGAGATTGGGGGTGGATGATGTGGTAGTGTTTCTGCTACATACAATGCATTCATTCTTGGACAATGATGGCACTGCAGTGTGTGCCATGTTCTTTGACTTCTCTAGTGCTTTCAATACCTTACAGCCGCTCTTATTACGAAATAAGTTGACTGATATGGCGGTAGATGAGGGGAACTGGATCAGCGACTACCTGAAGGACAGGTTGCAGTTTGTAAGGATGGGGGAGGTGGTATCTGGCAGTGTACGGAGCAGTGTGGGAGCCCCTCAGGGTACAGTGCTGTCGCCCTTCCTCTTCACATTGTATACAGCTGACTTTGAGCATAAATCCGACTTCTGTCACCTGCAAAAATTCTCAGATGACTCCGTGATTGCAGGGGGCATTGTGGGGGCTGGGGGGAGGAGTAATATAGAAGGGTGGTTTCTGACTTTGTGGATTGGTGTCAGACTAACTGTCTAGAACTAAATGTGAAGAAAACCAAGGAGATGATGGTGAGTTATAGAAGGAAAAAGGATGATTACTTACCGATCACTATTGCTGGCCAGAAGGTGGAGATGGTTGAGAGCTACAAATATTTGAGGGTTCACTGTGACAGCAAACTTGATTAGAGGTGTCATATAGAGAAGGTTCACAAGAAGGGAATGAGCAGACTGTACTTTCTGCGGAAGCTCAGGTCATTCAATGTGTGCAGCAAAATGCTGGAAATGTTCTACCAGTCTGTTGTAGCAAATGCCATCTTTTTTGCTATCATTTGCTGGGGCAGTAGTGTGTGAGTAGCTGACGCTAATAAGCTCAACAAACTTATCAAGAAGGCAAGTGCAGCTGTTGGCCTCCATCTTGACTCTTTTGAGGAAGTAGTGGAGGATAGGATTCAAAAGAAGTGCAGGGCTATAATGAACAATAATACACACCCACTATACGAGCTGTTCTTGAAGCAGAAGAGCACATTCAGCAGCCGTCTGATCCTTCCAAGGTGCAAGAAGGAGAAATTCAGGAAATCGTTTGTGCCTACCGCTATGGGGATGTATAACAATTCACTAAGGGTGAAAAATGGCTACGACCTAGGACTGGCGCACTAATGGAAATGATCAGAGATTTGTGTACCTTTGTTTGTTACGTATTGTGGTTAGTCATGTGCAAGATCTGTGTCTAGTAATTACTCTATGTAATGCTGTGTGTAATTTTTTGTTTGTAATGCTGTTGTAACGCTGTTGTGATACTATAATTTCCCTCAGGATCAATAAAGTGTATCGTATCGTAAGTCATCATTAGAACTACTAATCTACATCACTGCAAACTTCCTGTCAAAGGGAGGATTGGAGCAACTGGGTCAGGAGTTAATGAGGGGATAACTCACACAGGGAAAAGAGACATCCTATTTCTAAAGGATTCAGTTAGACTGCTTTTAATCACGTGATGGCATTGACCTAATGGAAAAGAGAATAATTGAGTGGGTAGAAAGAAAAAATGAGGAATTGTAAGTTCACAGTGCTCTATAATATGATGATTACGATATATTAAGATAATTAAAACTTTGATGGGAGGACTTCTTTATAATTGCACTGAACCCCCTTTTTATTTTTATGTCATTTTTATGTCTCAAAAAAATAGTGTGGATGTGATATAACAAGTATGCACTTAGGATAATGTGTGAGGTTTGGTGAAAAATTTAGAACAATGTCAGTAAATATCCTTATATCCCTTTCCAGTGTACTGACTGCTCTGTATTTACAGTATAGTAACAATCTATAGTTTCTTGGTATTGTGCTCCCCATGTTCTATATGGAAAGAAGACTACTGAATGTAAGTTTTCATTTTTTCCAAACCCAAATCTAATTGATAATGGATAGAAATTTTCATGGTACAGCCACACAAAATTCTTATACCATAAATTGAGTAAGAATCACAAAAAATAGTTGCAAAGATGAAGGGTTGTTGACGATCAAATCTAAATTATACAGTTTAAATTAGTTTTAAAAATATCCAATGACCTGCAAAAATAATGGATGTTTCAGATCATAGAAGCTTCACTGTATTTTTGAGACATTACATTGTGCTATGCTTATGTCTTTTTTCCCCACATCACACTGCATGCTTATAACAAATGATAACCAAAGGTGAATACCTAAAAGAGATTGTAGTGTGTTTGTCATAAGTTAGAGACATGTGAAAATTACTAACATATGTTTAACACATACGCTTTTTTTTTACTGATTGACATTACCATATCCAGATGTTTCACAATTTAAATTGCAAACTCAAAAATATAACAAGTCAATTTTTTTTTATTTTGGTACGAATAATACATATTAATATATTTCATCAAATGTATTAATACTACTGTTGCTACCCCTCGTTTAATGACAGAAAAACCCACAATGGTCACAGAAATAACTTGAATCTGACAAAAGTAATAATAAATAAAAAATCTATTAAAATGAAAAAATGAAAGCCAGACATTGCTTTTTAACCATGCTCCCACAGAATTAAAAAAAAATAAAACTCATGAAATAGGCCTGGACAGAAATGATACCACTAAAAATAATGTGACAAAAGGGATATGTTAAATCAAGGTACTGTATGTCCAGTAATTAGCCTAACAGGTGTCCACAATCTTGGAATCAGTGAGTGGGCCTATATAGAGGGCTACAGATACTCACTGTGCTGTTTGGTGACATTGTGTGTATCGCAGTCAACATGGACCAGAGCAAGCGAAGGAAAGAGTTGGCTCAGGAGATTAGAAAGAAAATTATAGACAAACATATTAAAGGTAAAAAACATCAAGCAGCTTGATGTTCCTGTGACTACAGTTGCACATATTATTCCAAAATTTAAGCTCCATGGGACTGTAGCCAACCTCCCTGGATGTGGCCGCAGAAGGAAAATTGATGATAAATCAAAGAGACGGATAATAAGAATGGAACAAAAGAGCCCCAAAAAACTTCTAAACAGATTAAAGGTGAACATCAAGCTCAAGGAACAACAGTGACAGATTGCACCATCTGTTGTTGTATGAGCCAAAGTGGACTTCATGGGAGACGACCAACGAGGACACCATTGTTGACAAAAAAATCACAAAAAAGCCAGACTTTAATTTGCCAAACTACATGTTGACAAGCCACAAAGCTTCTGGAAGAATGTCCTATGTACATATGAGACAAAAATGTAACTTTTTGGCAAGGCACATCAGCTCTATGTTCACAGACAGAAAAAATGAAGCATATCAAGAAAAGAACACTGACCCTACTGTGAAACATGGAGGAGGCTCTGTTATGTTCTGGGATGGCTTTGCTGCATCTGGCACAGGGTGTCTAGAATTAGTGCTGGGTACAATGAAATCTCAAGACTATCAAGGGATTCTACACCATGTTCCAAATTATTATGCAAATTGGTTTTAAGCTTCATAGCGTTTTTTGTTTTTTTTTGTAAATGAAACCCATTGATG
>VIAB01056664.1:0-11934 GCA_009801035.1 Oophaga pumilio | reverse complement strand
CGGCGATCCCGGAGCTATATCCCCTGAAAAGCTTACAATACACATGGATGCACATACATGTACCGTATATGCAAACACACCCATATACCATACATACACACAGATACACATACATATACCGTACATACACACAGAGTTATATAAACATACAGTATACGCATACACATATACTGTACAAACATTCACATAAACATACATATATACATAAAAATATATAGCACATACACAGGTACACACATATACTATACACACATAGACATACACATATACTGTACATGCATACACACAGACATACAAATATACCATACATACACACATATACCGTACATATATACACAGATACACACACAGATAGAAGCATACACATACATACATACATATACACTGTACACACACAGATGCACACATACATACATATACAATTACATACATACGCACATACAGTACTAATCTGTGATATCAAGTGATTAGATGAGCCCTGGAGGAGGTCGGCCACATAGTTCAGCAGGAAAGGGCTCCAGACCCCACTCTGGGGTATGGGGACACAGAGCAGACAGGACTGATATCAGCCCCCTGGTGCTGTGCTGTCCCTTGCAATAAGCTCCTCCCCATCTCTTCTCTGTGAGCCCCTGACTGCAGGTGAACACTCACCAGTCACCATTGGGAGGCGGCATGCAGGAGGACAGAGACAGCAGCCAGTGAGTTCTCTCTTCATTCTGTTGAGGAAAGCGTTCATTGGCCAGCGTCTCTCCATGCATGACATGCCCCCTTTTTGAACTCCTGCACTATGCGCACGGCTCTCTCCCTGGCTCTAGGTGTTGGCGTGATTACAGGAGGCAGTGAGGGGCCATATGCTGCATGACAACGGGCCTGCCTGCAGGGGTTCCCCTCCACATCTGGGCCCGGAACAGTGGCACCGGCGGTATGTCCATGCCTGGCTGGGGGCCCATAGGGCAGAGGGCGCCCTAGGCAGCTGCCTAGTCTGCCTACCCCTAACGCCGGCCCTGAGTTCAATAACTTTTGGTCCCTATCATACTATGTGAAAGACCTGTCGGCCTCTATTATACTATTTCTACCGTGAAATTGATGCCACTTCTGTGGTGTAAGGCCCTCTTTTCTTTAAATATGAACACTCCTTGTTGGGTGTCCATCTGCTATTTTGGGTGTAGTGGAAGACCTGTCGGTCACTATTATACTATTTCTACTCTGGTGAAATTGATGCCATGTCTGTGGTGTAAGGCCCTCATTTCTTTAAATGTGAACACTCCTTCTTGGGTGTCCATCTGCTGTATTGAATGTAGTGGAAGAACTGTCGGTCTCTATTATACTATTTCTACTGTGATGAAATTGATGCCACTTTATGATGTCTGACGATAATTTTTTGAAATGGGAACACTCCTAGTTGGGTGTCCATCTGCTCATTGGGTGTAGTGGCAGACCTGTCGATCCCTATTATATTATTTCCACTGTGGTGAAATTGATGCCACTTCTGTGGTGTAAGGCCCTCATTTCTTTAAATGTGAACACTCCTGGTTGGGTTTCCATCTGCTGTATTGGGCGTAGTGGAAGATCTGTCGGTCCCTATTATACTATTTCTACTCTGGTGAAATTGATGCCATGTCTGTGGTGTAAGGCCCTCAGTTCTTTAAATGTGAACAATCCTTCTTGGGTGTCCATCTGCTGTATTGGGTGTAGTGGAAGAACTTTTGGTCCCTATCATACTATTTCTACTGTGGTGAAATTGATGCCACTTTGGTGGTGTCTGCCAATAAATTTTTGAAATGGGAACACTACTAGTTGGGTGTCCATTTGCTGGATTGGGTGTAGTGAAAGACCTGTCGGTCCGTATTATACTATTTTACTATCCGCCCTTTTCTCACCTTGGAAACAACAAAAACCCTCACTGTAGCATTGATCCACTCCCGCCTGGACTACTGCAACGCTTTATTACTTGGCCTCCCCATTACTCGACTATCCCCTCTCCAGTCCATCCTTAATGCAGCAGCCAGGGTAATCCATCTGGCTAATCGGTACTCGGACGCGTCCGCTCTTCGCCAGTCCTTACACTGGCTGCCCATTCATTATAGGATACAATTCAAAGTACTGGTTCTCACCCACAAAGCTCTCCACAGTGCAGCACCCCCCTACATCTCCTCCCTCATTTCTATCTATCGGCCTAACCGACTGCTGCGCTCTGCAAACGACTTTCGACTAACCTCTGCACTAATCCGTACCTCCCACTCCCGACTCCAAGACTTCTCCCGCGCTGCGCCAATCCTCTGGAATGCTCTACCCCAAGAAATTAGGACTATCCACAATTTGCATGGTTTCAGGCGCTCCCTCAAAACACATTTGTTCAGAGCGGCCTATCACATTCACTAATCAAAGTCATTCTATGTGTAAGTGTGTGTGTGTGTAGCCCATTCACTATCTCCATCCATCCCTCACTCCCTCAAGATGGCTGGACCATCATTGTAAATGCACCATTGTATATATACACCTGTACTTTGTATCTCCCCCACCTCATTGTAGATTGTAAGCTCTCACGAGCAGGGGCGGCTTATTTTGCTTTAATTATTGTATTAACGTTGTTACTTATGACTTGTGTTCTGAAACTGTTAAACTGTAAAGCGCTGCGGAATATGATGGCGCTATATAAATAAAGATTATTATTATTATTACTATTTCTACCATGGTGAAATTGATGCCACTTCTGTGGTGTAAGGCCCTCTTTTCTTTAAATGTGAACACTCCTAGTTGGGTGTCCATCTGCTTCAATGGGTGTAGTGGAATACCTGTCTGTCCCAATTATATTATTTCTACTGTGGTGAAATTGATGCCACTTCTGTGGTATAAGGCCCTCATTTCTTGAAATAGAAACAATCCTCGTTGGGTGTCCATCTGCTGTATTGGGTGTAGTGTAAGACATGTCGGTCCCTATTATACTATTTCAACTGTGGTGAAATTGATGCCACTTTGGTGGTGTCTGCCAATAATTTTTGGAAATGTGAACACACCTGGGTGGGTGTTCAGCTGCTGGATTGGTGTAGTGGAAGACCTGTCGGTCCCTATTATTCTATTTCTACTGTGGTGAAATTGATGCCACTTCAGTGGTGTTAAGCCCTCTTTTCTTTAAATATGAACATTCCTTGTTGGGTGTCCATCTGCCCCATTGGGTGTAGTGGAAGAACTGTCGGTCCCTATTATATTATTTCTACTGTGGTGAAATTGATGCCACTTCTGTGGTGTTAAGCCCTCTTTTCTTTAAATGTGAACACTCCTGGTTGAGTTTCCATCTGCTTGATTAGGTGTAGTTGAAGAACTGTTGGTCCCTATTATTCTATTTCTACTGTGGTGAAATTGATGCCACGTCTGTGGTGTAAGGCCCTCATTTCATTAAATGTGAACACTCCTGGTTGTGTGTCCATCTGCTGGATTGGGTGTAGTTGAAGAACTGCCAGTCCCTATTATACTATTTCTACTGTGGTGAAATTCATTCCACTCTGGTGGTGTCTACCAATAATTTTTGGAAATATGAGCACTCCTGGTTGGGTGTCCATCTGCTGGATTGGGTGTAGTGGACGACCTGTCGGTCCCTATTATACTATTTCTACTCTGGTGAAATTGATGCCACGTCTGTGATGTAGGGCACTCAATTCTTTAAATGTGAATAATCCTTCTTGGGTGTCCATCTGCTGTATTGGGTGTAGTGGAAGAACTGTTGGTCCCTATTATACTATTTTTACTGTGATGAAATTCATGCCACTTTGGTGGTGTCTGCCAATAATTTTTGGAAATGTGAACACTCCTGCTTTTGTGTCCATCTGCTGGATTGGGTGTAGTGGAAGAACTGCCAGTCCCTATTATACTATTTGTACTGTGGTGAAATTCATTCCACTCTGGTGGTATCTACCAATAATTTTTGGAAATATGAGCACTCCTGGTTGGGTGTCCATCTGCTGGATTCGGTGTATTGAAAGACCTGTCGTCCCCTATTATATTATTTCTACTGTGGTGAAATTGATGTCACTTCTGTGGTGTAAGGCCCTCATTTCTTTAAATGTGAACACTCCTAGTTGGGTTTCCATCTGCTCCATTGGGTGTAGTGGACGACCTGTCGGTCCCTATTATACTATTTCTACTCTGGTGAAATTGATGCCACGTCTGTGGTGTAAGGCACTCAATTCCTTAAATGTGAACAATCCTTCTTCGGTGTCCATCTGCTGTATTTAGTGTAGTGAAAGAACTTCTGGTCCCTATCATACTATTTCTACTGTGGTGAAATTGATGCCACTTTGGTGGTGTCTACCAATAATATTTTGAAATGAGAACACTCCTGGTTGGGTGTCCATCTGCAGGATTGGGTGTAGTGAAAGACCTGTCGGCCCCTATTATACTATTTCTACAGTGAAATTGATGCCACTTCTGTGGTGTAAGGCCCTCTTTTCTTTAAATATGAACACTCCTTGTTGGGTGTCCATCTGCTATTTTGGGTGTAGTGGAAGACCTGTCGGTCCCTATTATACTATTTGTACTGTGATGAAATTGATGCCACTTTGTGGTGTCTGACGATAATTTTTTGAAATGGGAACACTCCTAGTTGGGTGTCCATCTGCTGGATTGGGTGTAGTGAAAGACCTGTCGGCCCCTATTATACTATTTCTACCGTGGTGAAATTGATGCCACTTCTGTGGTGTAAGGCCCTCATTTCTTTAAATGTGAATACTCCTAGTTGGGTGTCCATCTGCTCCATTGGGTGTAGTGGAAGACCTGTCGGTCCCTATTATATTATTTCAACGGTGGTGAAATTGATGTCACTTCTGTGGTGTAAGGCTCTCATTTCATTAAATGTGAACACTCCTAGTTGGGTGTCCATCTGCTCCATTGGGTGTAGTGGACGACCTGTCAGTCCCTATTATACTATTTCTACTCTGTTGAAATTGATGCCACGTCTGTGGTGTAAGGCACTCATTTCAATAAATGTGAACAATCCTTGGGTGTCCATCTACTGTATTGGGTGTAGTGGAAGAACTTTTGGTCACTATCATACTATTTCTACTGTGGTGAAATTGATGCCACTTTGGTGGTGTCTGCCAATAAATTTTTGAAATGGAAACACTCCTAGTTGGGTGTCCATCTGCTGGATTGGGTGTAGTGAAAGACCTGTCGGCCCCTATTATACTATTTCTACCGTGGTGAAATTGATGCCACTTCTGTGGTGTAAGGCCCTCAAATGTGAACACTCCTGGTTGGGTGTCCATCTGCTGGATTGGGTGTAGTGGAAGAACTGTTGGTCCCTATTATACTATTTCTACTGTGGTGAAATTGATGCCAATTTGGTGGTGTCTGCCAATAATTTTTGGAAATATGAACACTCCTGGTTGTGTGTCCATCTGCTGGATTGGGTGTAGTGGAAGAACTGTCGGTCCCTATTATACTATTTCTACTGTGGTGAAATTGATGCCTCTTTTGTGGTGCCTGCCAATAAATTTTTGGAAATGTGAACACTCCTGGTTGGGTCTCCTTGTTGCGTGTTGCCTGTAGCAGTAGGCCTCCACGGCTATCATGTCTCCCGTTCCTTGGACTCAACTACCCATGTTACTATCCTTAAATTTTCCTTAAGGGTATGCTACACTAAGCGAGTTTGCTAACGAGATCGCTACTGCGTCACCATTTATGACGCAGTAGCGATCTCGTTAGCGACTTAGCTGTGTGATTCCAAACACAACTCTTCAGCGATCTGTGATTCCAAACACATCTCATCAGCGATCTGTATAACGACCTCTGCGGGTTTTGGGAAAACCTAGTCCCACCTGCGATGCTGGTGAAGTTGTTCATAAAGGGTGTCACACTCAGCGATTCAGGCTCACCAGCGGGACACCAACGACCAAAAAATGGCTCAGAACGTTCATGAGCGATCAGCGACATCTCAGCAGGGGCCACATCGCTGCTACATGTCACACACAGTTAAGTTGCTAACGAGATCGCTACTGCGTCATAAATGGTGACACAGTAGTGATTTCGTTAGCGATCTCGCTTGCGATCTCGCTTAGTGTTGCATACCCTTTAGTCTAGAAAAGTGTTGGCAGCAGATTATTCAGGATACTCTCCAAGATTGTGACAACAGAACTTCTTTATTCAGGAACAATCAGGAAAAATATATGATAAGTTTAATCAGGAGTAAATCATTTGTGTGTCTCTATCTGTGCAGTATCTACAGCAGGCTGCTTCTCTCATACACAGACACAGTCAAACAGGAAACCTGCAGTGGAGAATTTCAGTGTTGAGGCTGAATAAATGGCAGTGGACATTTGCAGTGTTGAGGCTAAAAAACACCTGGCAGTGGAGCATTTCAGTGTTGAGGCTGAAGAAACTAAGGTTTAGAAATGTAATGTTGATGATGAAGACCCAAAAGTGCATTTTTGAAGCAGCTGACCAACCCCTACAGTTCCCATTATTAGGTACTGGGTCTCCCATGCTGTTTGACTAACTATGCAGTGAATGCATGGCCTGCCCCAAATTTCCCCTTTGGAAGAAATAAAAAGGAGGGCCTCATAAAAAAATTTTACCATTAGAAAGGAGCTGGTCTTGTAATGCCCACTTGTACTGCCCATACACAAAATGTATGGGCTGACAAACATTTCCCCTGGGGGGGTACATATCAACATACTGTGTCAAAATTTTTGTTATGGGCATCATAAACACCCTTCAAAACAATAAGGTGGCTGTTAAATCCAACAAAATTCCAAGGCACAGTGCACACAAATAAATAAAATAAATGAATAGTGTAAAGAATTAATCCTAAATTCAAGAATTCGGTGCACCAATGGACAATGCAAAGAAACGGACAATCGGAGATTGGAACACAACAAAGAAAAAACCGAAACAGGGTCCTATATTCAATTAGAACTAGATTTTATTATGAAATACAAACACCATAAGGGAGGGTGGGAACAAAATACCAAGGAGAAAGGAGGGGGCAAAACAGGGGACTACAAAGGCATATTTAGAAAAAGAGTATGGTGTGGCCCATCAAAATCACACAAATATATTTCTCTCACCGCCAATATTACATCAGTAAAATATCAAAACTAAATCACTTTGTCAAAATCTGCAAATAGGCTGATATGTACAAATATGTATATAAAGTGCAAATGCAACAAAAGTGAATATACCACAACAAATTTATCAAAAGTGCACACGTGCAAATGTAAACAAGCCAATGAAAAAGAGAAAAAATGTATATATATATATTTATAAAGGCAGTTAGTGATAAGAAATATATCAGCCCTAGAATAGACAGATTATGTAGACATAAAAAAGATGGTAAAAAATGTATAAGATGCAAATATAAAGTGCAATGCAACACAAATGGGTAAGCCACAAAAATGTATCAAAAGTGCAAAAGTGCAGATGTAAACGGGCAAAATGTAAGAAGGAAGGGATATATGGATGGCTGATACTAAACAAAATATATGTCAGCCCAAAAATCAAATAGTTATATGGGCATTAAAGGGATAGTAATCAATATGCCACAAAGGTATAAGAATCCCGGTATATAGGCATAACAGGACATAAATGAATAGATGTAAACTGCTAATAGAGCAACATCTTTCAAAGGACAAAGGGGCTTTATATAGAGCAATGACCAAAAAATAAATAATAAGGTAAGTATACTGTATATGAATATCTCAATGACAAGTATAGTCAATATATAAATAAATAGGTCAGCTCTAAAGCCATCCAATAGTTACCTTATGCCTGTATACACCGTGTGCCCGCATATACCGAGTCCCCAGGATGCGCCCCTACCCCGACGCGCGTTTCGGCTTCTGCCTTTGTCAGTATTTCATAATAAAATCTGGTTCTAATTGAACATAGGACCCTGTTTAGTTTTTTTCTTTGTTGTTGTGAATAAGGTGGCTGTTGCATCATGGAACATGTTCACCCTGGTGATCTAGTGGTAGTGTCTGAAGAGACATGGAGGATGGCCTCCAAAAAATGTCTTCCCAGTTTAAAAGAGTGGGTCTCCTATACTTGTAATGCCCATACACTAAGTGTAAGGGCTAACAAACATCTCCCTCTGTGGGGTACACATCAACATACTGGGTCAACATTTTTGTTATGGGCATCATAAACACCCTTCAAAGCAATAACGTGGCTGTTGCATCACAGAACATGTTCACCCTAGTGATCTAGTGGTGGTGTCGGAAGAGATGTGGAGGATGGCCTCTGAAAAATGTCTTCCCAGTTTAAAGGATCGGGTCTCCTATACTTGTAATGCCCATACACTAAGTGTATGAGCTGATAAACATTTCCCCCTGGGGGGGGCACACATCAACATACTGTGTCAACATTTTTGTTATGTGCATCATAAACACCCTTCAAAACAATAGCATGGCTGTTCCATCACGGAACACGTTCACCCTGGTGATCTAGTGGTGGTGTCGGAAGAGAAGTGGAGGATGACCTCTGAACAATGTCTTCCTAGTTTAAAGGAGCAAGTCACCTATACTTGTAATGTGCTGACAAACATTTCCCCCTAGGGGGTACACATCAACATACTGTGTCAACATTTTTGTTACAGGCATCAAAAACACCCTTCAAAACAATATCGTGGCTGTTGCATCATGGAACACGTTCACCCTGGTGATCTAGTGGTGGTGTCTGAAGAGATGTGGAGGATGGCCTCTGAAAAATGTCTTCCCAGTTTAAAGGAGCGGGTCTCCTATACTTGTAATGCCCATACACTAAGTGTATGAGCTGATAAACATTTCCCCTTGGGGGGTACACATCAACATACTGTGTCAGGAGGATGCGCGCCTGTAAATATTTTCTGTTGTGAATACCTTGGAGGCGACTTCTGAGCTGGGGCTTCCTCTGGTGGTTGCTAAGGGTAATGAACTAATTACTGAATGGCCTTCAGCTGGCTCTGAATGGTATGATATAAGTGACCTGAGTTCCCTGCAGCCTTGCCGATAATCAATTGTTCCTCCTGCTCTTGCTTGGAGCACATCTTGCTTTCCTGCTCTCATTCAGATAAGTGTTTAGTTTCTTTTTTCCTCTGTTGGATTTTCTCTGCTGGTTTGCTGCTTGCAGTGGACTGCAGCCTGGTCCCCTTTTGGGGTCTTGCGCTGCAATTGTGCTCATTTTGTGTTTGCATTTTTGCTTTGTTCCTTTGTCACTTTTTATTTGCTGTGTTGCTGTGTGTTACACCAGAGATCTGATTTAGGTGGTGGAGATCGTGTGATCTCAGGTTTTTTGTTAATCAGAAGTGTTGGTATTTTTGTCAGGGTTTTTTTTGGTTGCAGTCAGAATTCTTTCCTATACTTTTCTATCTACACAGATTGGGCCCCAGCGTTTGCTCATTCTATTTTCTGTCTGTGTCCGTGTTTTCTTCTTGTCTAACCGCCATTACATGTTCGGGGGCTTCCTATTTCTTTGGGGATTCTGCTCCGGGGCAGATAGCATTCATTTTTCTTCCTTTAGGTGTAGCTATCTCTCCGGCTGTGACGAGGCGTCTAGGATCACCGTAGGTACGCTCCACGGCTGCTTCTAGTGTGGCGGTTAGTTTAGGTTACTGCAATCCAATAGTTCCAGCCTCTCTGGTGTATTGCTACTTTGGCTATTTTTTGCAGTTTCTCCTCAGCTACCGAAACATAACACTTTTCCCAATTTAAAGGAGCTTGTCTCCTATACTTGACAAACACTTCCCCTGGGGGGGTATACATCAACATACTCTGTAAAAAATGTTATTATGGGCATCATAAACACCGTATAAGACAGTGTGACTGTTGCATCACGTGCCACAGTCACCATGGTGATCTAGTGGCGGTGGATGATGAGGATGAGTAGAAGGAGGAGGATAACACAAAATAGCCAAAATTAGGAAGCGTATACCCTTGTGTGGGTGTGAAGAGGTGCAAGGAAATAGACCTACCAAAAAAGACACTGTATTTGAGGTTATGTTTCGCTGTTATCATTCGGTCGTGTAGAGAAAGCAGGCCCAATCCAGTCCTTGTTCATTTTTATAAGAGTCAGCCTGTCAGCATTTTCAGTTGACAGGCGGATGCGTTTATCAGCTATAATTCCACCAGCGGCACTAAAAACCCACTCTGACAAAATACTAGCGGCAGCAAAAGCCAGGACCTCCATGGCATAGAGAGCCAGTTCATGCAACGTGTCCAGTTTGGATACCCAATAATTAAAAGGCACAGAGGAATCACGGAGGATGTTGTTTCGGTCAGCAATGACTCCCTCAGGATCTTCAAAAACGTTGCACTCCTTGTGAGAGTACCCCGCGCCTCAGGGCCAGTGCGATGGGAGGGTCTGAGAAAACTATCCCAGAACTTTGTCAGTGTTCCCCTGCCTCTGCTGGACTGGAGTTGTATCTCTCTCGCCTGTACTCCTTGGTTGTCCAACAAACTGTTATCTCTGTCACCAGCGTTTTCAGATGAGAATTTTTTTAATAATTCTGCAACAATGGCCCTCTGGTACTGCACCACTTTAGTAGACCTGTCTGCCTCTGGAACAAGAGACAGAAAGTTCTCCTTGTAGCGTGGGTCTAGAAGTGTCACCAACCAGTAATGAGTGTCTCCCAAAATTTTGAGAATGCGAGGGTCACGGGAAAGGCAGCACAACATAAAGTCAGCCATGTGTGGCAGACTGCTAACAGGCAAGACTTCTGTCTCTTCACCAAGAGGTTGAACAACAAGGTTAAGCACAAGGGCCAGGCATAGTACGTGTGTGAGCTCACCTTGCCTCAGAGTCGCCACCAAGTTTCGGCCATGGTCACACCCGACCATGTCTGGCTGTAGGTCCAGCGGTGTTCATCGGCTGTAGGTTCAACTCTTCAGCATTGTGCGGTTTGTCATCTAAGCATATTAGCTTCAGCACAGCCTGTTGCTGCTTGGCTGAGGCAGTGCTGCAGTGCTGCCAGTTTGTGACTGATGTGGTCATTTTGGAGATGGAGGCTGTAGAGGAGGAGGAGAATGAGGTGCAGGAGCTGCACACTGTGGGGGCTACACTGATTGACCTAGGGCCCGCAATCGTCAGCGTCGGGAGGACATGTTCCAACCCATGGTCCGAATGGGTCCCCGCTTCCATTATGTTAACCCAGCATTGTTGAGGGCACGGATAATGTTTTGGGACACATGTTTGTGTATTGCTGAGACGGCAGACTGGGAGAAATAGTGACTATATCAGAAGAGACATCAAAAGAGTCAAATTTTATTGTAACATACATCTAATAAAAACAAACAAATCTAAAAGGAGATACATATCCAAAAACTGCCTACCAGGTTTATACACCAAAGTTAGTACTAAATGTGCAATGCAATTGAAAAAGAGCTATGAAATGAGCCAAATGCCTACTGTTCAAAGAAAAGTAACGTAAACAGATGAATTTTTTATATATTTTATACCAAATGATGTTATTAAGATAGAGTCCTACTGTAGATGAAGAGTATGTGGTCTAAATCCACATATAACTATGGAACAGTTGCTTGAAAATATTAGCCCATATAAAAGTATAGCTTAAATAGTAATACAGTCCAAAAAGTGATCCAGAGATCTAAAATGCAGACAGGTAAATACCACATAAACGCCTGTTAGGTGCGATAGTGCTGGCTACAGGGAGATAGGATAGATAAAGTGCAAAATGCATGTATCAATAATACTACCAGTCTCCATAGAGTCACCGCTAGAGCACCGACCACAAACGGCAAAAGGTAGACACAGCTCTGTAAAAACCATAAATAGAAAGATGCATATGACCTGATGAAGGCAGCGTGAATCCCCGACATGCGTTTTGCGTGAGCTTCTTCCAAGGGGGGTGTTGGATCTGGCTGTATCCACCCATCTTATATACCCCCATGCATCATCAATGACTGTGATTAGTGTTGAGCGATACGATACTGCAAATATTGGGTATCG
>VIAB01056634.1:0-10545 GCA_009801035.1 Oophaga pumilio | reverse complement strand
CCTGCTTATCCGTCTGAATCTTGAAGTCCCACAAGATTTTAGCCCTTTCATTCTTCACCACTTTTTGTGGGGTCTCTCACGTGGACTTAGGAGGACTTAGCCCGTATGCTGTGCAGATGTTCCTGTATACAATTCCCACCACTAGGTTGTGGTGTTTGGTATACGCTGTTCCTGCTTGCATTTTGCATCCTGCCACTATGTGTTGGACTGTTTCTGAGGTTTCTTTGCATAGTCTGTACCTTGGGTCTTGTCTTGTGTGGTAGATTCCTGCTTCTATGGATCTGGTACTTAGTGCTTGCTCTTGTGCCTCTGTGATTAGTGCAACTGTGCTGTCTCGGAGTCCAGCTTGCTCTAGCCATTGGTAGGATTTCTCCATGTCAGCCACCTCCATTATTTGGTGATGGTACATCCCATGCAGTGGCTTGTCTTGGCATGGTGCTTCATGTTCCTGTTCTTCCTTCCAGATCTATTGTTGTTGCTGCCTTAGGCTTTCTCTCAGCATCTCATCTTTTGGTGCCATTTTTCTGATATATTCCTGGATACTCCTTGTTTCATCAGTGATGGTGGCTTGAATGCTTATCAAGCCTTGACCACCCTCCTTTCTGTTGGTATACAATCTTTTTGTATTAGACTTAGGGTGGAGACCTCCATGCATTGTGAGGAGCTTTTGTGTCTTCACATCTGCAGCTTCCATCTCTTCTTTTGGCCAGCACACTTTGCCAGCAGGGTATCTGATAACTGGCAGGGCATATGTATTAATGATGTGGATTTTATTATGCCCATTGAGCTGGCTCTTCAGGACCTGTCTTACACTTTGATGATATTTGGATGTTGCCGCTTTCCTTGCCTCCTCATCATGGTTACCATGTCCCTGCGGATGCCAAGGTACATGTAGCATGTCTGGACATCTGCTATGTGCCCTGCTGGTAATTCCACTCCATCAGTCTTGACTACCTTGCCTCTCTTTATTGCCAACTAACCCCACTTCTCCAGTCCTAAGGACATTCCAATGTCTTCGCTGTAGATCCTTGTCAGGTGGATCAGTGAATTGATGTCTCGTTCGTTTTTTTGCATACAGCTTGATATCATCCATGTAGAGGAGGTGGCTGATGGTGCTTCTACTCTTGAACTTGTATCTGGATCGCCCGCCAGGGCAGTGGGATACTCGGTACTGGGCCGGTGTATTGAAGGGATGCGTCACAGCGGCGGTGACCCGGTCAGTGGCCCTGGGTGTCCAATGAAAGGGGAATTATTTACAGGGGATGCTAGAGCTTGTAGTGTAGGTATTCATGACGCCACCTGTGGTATCTGGTCAATGGCGACCAGCACTGCAGTGCAGATCCTCCGGGATAGATGGTAGGATGCAGCAGAGTTGGTACAGTCTTCCACAGGTGAGACTATGGAATCCCAGGGCAGATAGATGTAGTGAAAGGTGGTGATGGTGCTGGGAGATGAAACTGAGAAACAGTGAGTTGCAGTTTCCAAAGCTTTACTTACAGTTTTGCAGGCAAAGCATCCAGGGCATTGAATACAGGTCTTACTGGAGTAGGTCAGCCTGAAAGCAGTTTAGGATCCCCTTATTACAGGTGGGATGTGAGGTCTCCTTTCTAGCGCTGTTCTGTGAGGGATTGGCTGCTATAAGCTCCGTCCATGTCCCTCTGTCTCTCTCTCTCATTTAAGTTGAACTTCACTCTCATAACATGCAGCTGTAGCCTGTTTCAGGAATCACTCACTTATGGAGTCTCCGGCTCACATGTCCTGCTGCTTTGTGGAAGAGTCTTAATTGGGACAGAGAACCTGCCGTCCTCTGCCCTCTGGATTCTGCTGCTGGGACTTTACTTCACCCTGTCAGCCTCGGACTCTAGGGGTCCGGTCTCTGGCGCTCAGACCTGGGGGTGAGCACTACTATGGCTCCAGTCCCCCTGCTTGTCTCCACACGTCTGTCCTCTCTCGTCCCTCCAGCTACACTTCCTAACTCCTCCCCCAGCCAGTATATCCCAGGGAAGCTCCCCTCAAATCAGGTGTTTGAGCTCCCCATTCTGGTCTGGAGTCAGAAAGGTGTTGTATACTGTGTTACCTGCTAAGGGATCCTTCTGTGCTTTCAGGCATGACATCACCCTCCCCTGGAGGAAGGCAAGGTCACTGTGGCAGCCAAACTCCTGGGGTGCCACATATCCATAGCCAGACTCTGTAATTATCTGACTGAGGGGGTTCAAGCCTATGCAGAACAGCAATGGGGACAGTGCATCACCTTGGTATATGCAACATTTGATGGTCACTTATCCTAGTTGTCTTGAGTTGACTTCTAATGTTGTTCTCCATAGCCCCATTGAGTTTCTGAGGAAGGGTCTTAATTTCCTGTTGACATTGTAGAGAGCCAAACATTCACAGATCCATGAGTGTGGCACTGAGTCATAGGTTTTCCTGTAGTCAATCCAGGCTGTGCTGAGATTGGTCTGTCTGGATCTTGAGTCTTGAGCAACTGCTCTATCTAATAGGAGCAGGTGCTTAGAGCCTTCCTGAGTTGGATTCATGTATT
This sequence comes from Oophaga pumilio, assembly GCA_009801035.1. Lineage (NCBI taxonomy): Eukaryota > Metazoa > Chordata > Amphibia > Anura > Dendrobatidae > Oophaga > Oophaga pumilio. The sequence goes on along the minus strand of VIAB01056634.1, from coordinate 8,006 downwards.
GGTTCATATGGTTCTGTAGCTTAGTGGCTATGATGCCTGACAGGAGCTTCCATCTTGTTGTAAGGCAGGTTATTGGGCAGTAGTTGGATTGAACTGTTCCTCCTTTGTGAGGATCCTTCATGATCAGCACTGTTCTTCCTTGAGTTAGCCAAGCTGGGTGGTGGCCTGCTTCTAGCAGTTGGTTTATCTGCTTTTGCCATTCGTTCATGTACCACTGTTAATTTCTTTAGCCAGTAGGTGTGGATAATGTCTGGGCCAAGTGCTGTCCAGCTCTTCTTGTTCTTGACCCATTGTTGGATGTCTGCTTCTGTTATGGTGACTGGTTCTTGCTCTAGGTGGTTGCTGTGTTTCATTTTCAGATCTTGAAGCCACATTGCACTAGTGTTGTGCGTTTTTTCCTTCTCCCATATGTTTCTCCAGGATATTTCAGTCTCTGCTATTGGAGTTGCTGCCTTTGTGCTGTTACACCTTGGATGTTTTTTTGGAGAACAGGGCATTTGTCTTCTTGGTCTCAGCTTCTCTAGTCTATCTCCCTAGTCTTGCAGCGAGTGCTGTGAGCCTTTAGTTAGCAGTCTCTAGGGCTTCAGTTGGAGTCAGGCCTTTGTACTTGTCCAGCTTGGTCTTATTCTTGATCTTTACATCCTTCTGTATTTCTGTTAGTTGGCTGACTTCCCTTTGTGTCACCTTGATCTTTGTCTCCAGTCTTCTTTTCTAAGAGGGCATGTACTTCTGTTGTTCTTGCTGGTTGTATAGCCAAAACTTTCTATGATTGCTGAGGCAGTAGCATAGATGAGTTTATTAGTTTGAGTTATAGTGGTGGTAGGTATTGATGCAAGTGCTCTATTGGCATCTTCTAGCATACTGTCGGGTGTTTCTTTGTTGAGCCATGGCAGTCGATCTCTGGTATTGATGGTATTTAGTTTATATTAGTGTCAGGGATCCTATTTCGAGATCCCGCTTTCAGTCCCGGTTCAGAACTTGCAGCTCTCTGATGACCCCTTACCCTCAGGTCAGTCAGTGAACTACACCTCGGATAAGTAGTCACCAGAAAGGCTGCCTTGCCATATACTGGCTATTGGGCACTCTGCAGTGAGGGCGGTATGTATATCCCCCGTCTCAGGCCGGAAATACACATATAAACCCCCGTTCCGTCACTGCCAGGGTCTCCCAAATTCCCCAGAACACTATCCTGCCACCAGTTCCTCGTTTGACATTAAAACCAATATCGGGTCAGGAGCCAACTCACAAAGAAGCGTAATTTAGCACGGACGACGTGGCGGTACGTTATAGAACAATGAAAACTAAAATAGTATATATAGAACAATTAGAAATAAAAGAGGATTAAAATAAGAACTTACACATCTCATTCACTGGTATGATGTGTCGATGGGGGAGGAGCACCTTCCCTGAGGGAAAATGATCTATCAGCACAGCTTCCTAGCTGGCACTCCAGGCGATTGACACTCCCACTGAGTCAGCATCTAGCTTTATACCTTTTCCTTCGCTGACCTCATTGGGGGGCGGAGCTAGAGGATATACACCCCCGTTTAAACAGTTATCAAACACTTCTATTTGCTATAACTCTGGATAGAAACATTGGAAAGAGACGACCGAAGTATCATTTTTCTTATTGCGAAATTACTTTCTTTTGATACCAAACATCGTGTATCTATGTGTGACTGGGAAACATATACCTCTTACCCGGTTTCTGATGGGTTCAGAAGTAACACAACTTTGCATTGTGTAGCTTTAATTATGCAGATTCTAAAAATATAAGTTTCCTGCTTCTAGGATTATGGTGTGTTGTTAAATTCTATTTTGAATAAACAAAGAACCATGTGGATCCTTGGCGGGAAAAACTGCTTTCAACCAGTCAATGTCCACAGCGATCCTCTGGAAAGGCTCCTCTATCACTGGCAAAGAGACCAGGTGAACCTTGGGGGCAGGCCCCAACTTTCCCACTCTTTGACAGGTGATACAGGAGCAACAGTAGTTTGTTACATCTGTCCCCAATTTGGGCCTATAGAAGTGAGAAGACAGCTGGGCCTTAGTTTTCCTGATCCCCAAGTGTCCAGCGAGTGGAATCTCATGGGCGATCCGTAACAACTCACCCCTAAATTGGTAGGGGATGACCAGCTGTCTTTCCCTCAACCACTCCTTTTGGTATTTACCGGGAACTGTCTCCTGGTACAACATCCCTCGTTCCCAGAACACCCTCTCCTTATCAGTCTCGGCGGTAGGCTTCTCGCTGAGGTGACTCAAGGTCTCCAGGCTAGCATCTGAGAGCAGAGCAGCCTGGAACTCCAGGTTGGAGGCAGCCAGCAGCGACATTAAGGTCCCTTCCTTGCGGGGACCCTCTGGGACCTGCTCTGGGTCCCCCTCTGGTTCAGTCATCCCTCTGACTGAGGAAGGTCCAGAAGGCACGGCGTTACCTACATTCTGGGCTCTCTGTCTGTGGGTGACAGCGGCTATGTAGGCTGTCTCCCCATGGATTACCACAGTCCCATCAGCCTGCTCAGCTATGGGTACTACCTCCCCATCCACCTCCAATACCTCAGAGTCAGGGGCAGTGCTATATATGTGGCAGTTACCTTCCTCTGTGGCACTGCTCAGTTGCATGGCATCACCTTCCTCATGGTTCCAGTGCCTCTCCCCATTTCCCTTTAGCACTGTCGCTTGCTCCTGTTAGGGGTTCCTCAGCCATCTTACCCCGCAGCATGATGTGGCTGAGTATTCCTGAACCTTCAGATACATAATCATCAGGTAAATCACTGTCAGGTAAATCATTGTCTGGTAAAGCATGCATATTCACATCATTATCATTAGTATTACCCTCAGCATCAGATTGGGGAGGGGTGTCAGGGACATAATACGTGAACATCCTCCCTAAATTAGTCTCCAACAAAACCTCGGTGGGCAAGTTTTCAGACAACCCCACTTCCTTTACCCTGCTCCTGGCACCCCAATGTATAAAAACATGGGCCATCAGTGATGGTCAGGGTTTTCTCCGGAATAATCTCTTCAGGGGCCACCAGTTTGGGTCAGATGAGGGTTCGTTCGGCCCCGGTGTCCTTGAGGCCTATAACAACATGGTTCCCCACGGTGACTTTCTGCAAATTTTCACAGGCCCTCCCAACCGCCCCACCCACAAAAAGAACTGCTGCATTAGGCCCTGAGGCCTTGGCTGGGGGGTCCTTCTTCTGCTTCACCGTACAAGTGGCGCTGAGATGTCCGATCCGATTGCAGGTATAGCACTTGCGAGGATCGGATGTAGGCCTGACGTTGGCAAAGGGGACAAGGCCTCCGGTGAGTCGGCTGGTAGGGGCACTGTGGTTGTTGATGGCTTACCTCCTTTTCCAGCTTGCGGTGACCAGCTTGCGCACCTCCGGTTTACAGTTGGTCTCGTAGGTGTCGGCGTTCTGCGCTGCTTTGTCTACACCTTTTGGCTCCCGGTCCATCACGAACTGTCACACCTCGGCCGGACAAAGATGTCGGAACTGGTCTTTTGTCATCAGGTCCCACAGCTACACAAAGGTGGTCGCTGACAGTCCTTGGACCCACTGGTCAAAATGGGTTCTGAGTCCATGCAGCACATCACTGTAACTGTCGTGTGGGCCACGTTGGAGGTTCCGGAACTTTTTACGGTAAACCTCATGAGTCAGTTGGTACTTCTTAATCAGGGCCTGCTTGATGGCCTCATAGTCTCCATCTTGGTCTTGAGATAGAGAAGCAAATGCCTCCAGAGTGTTTCCTTTGAGCCCTGTGGTTAAATATTGGGCCCATTCGTCCCAAGGCAGCTGGTACTGTCTGCAGGCTTTCTCAAATCCCCAAAGAAAAATGTCCAAGTCCCCATCCTTTTCCATTACAGGAAAGTGCTCTGGCTGGGGTTTAGGAGTTGTTGCTTTATTGGACTCTCAGCTCCGTGGGGTAGATGGTACTTCCCCGATTCGGGCCAGCTGCAGTTCATGGTCTCTCCTAGCTTGGGTCTCCCATTCAGCTCTCTCAGCCTCTAGCTCTGCTCTCTCTCGCTGAGCTTGGGCCTCTCGCTCGGCTCTCTTTCGCTGGGCTTGGGCCTCTTGCTTGGCTCCCTCCTGGTATTGCCGGATCAGCTGCAGACATCTCTCAGGATCATCTGCAGGGCAGTGTTGTAGAGCCATTTTCAGATAGTGGTCCACACTATCCTGGTTGTGAGTAGGGCCAACCTGAACCGGTTGCATCCCTGGATCAGTTTGTCCATATTTTGACTGACCCCTGCCTCCGCTGGGCTCTGGGAACAGTCTTGATCTGCTTCAAGTTGCACCAGTTCCACGACCATTTGGCTTTTGGTTTTGCTCTGGGGGTCAATGCCTTTGTACGTACATATCCCAGTCAGAGCATCCTTTCTCTGCTGGGTGTACCAGGATTCTCCCCTCTCAACCATACTTGCCAAATAAAATAAAATATGGGACAGAAAATCAAAGAGAAGGGGTGGGGGTAACTGCTACACAGCGTATTTTCTCAGCACTAATAAACTCTGAGTTCGTTCTCCAAAACTTTTTGCGCAGGGTCCGCGCAAGAACCGTGCAAGTTTTTAGTGAGAAGAATGATCGCTCAAACCAGATCACTAATGCTCTATTATCCCACCGCTCTGCCACCAATATGTCTGGGATCCTATTTTGAGATCCCTCTTTCAGTCCTGGTTCGGGCGGTATGTATATCCCCATTCTCAGGCCGGAAATACACAAACCCCCGTTCAGTCACTGCCGGGGTCTCCCAAATTCCCCAGAACACTTTTCTGCCACCAGCTCCTTGTTTGACATTAAAACCAATATCGGGTCAGGAGCCCACACATAACGTAGTGTAATTTAGCACGGAGGACGTGGCGGTACGTTATAGAGCAAGGAAAACTAAACTAGTAAATTTTTATAGATTTACTCCAGAAAATATAGGCAGTGTTTACAAAATACAAAAGATGTTACAAGAGAGACAAAGTACAGTATATACAGAACAGTTACAAATAAAAGAGGATTAAAATAAGAACTTACACATCTCAGTCACTAAGCGGAGCTAGAGGATATACGCCCCCGTTTAAACAGTTATCAAACACTTCTATTTGCTATAACTCTGGATGAAAACATCGGAAAGAGCCTACCGGGGTATCCTTTTTCTTATTATGAAATTACCTTTCTTTTGATACTAAACATCGTATATCTATGTGTGACTGGGAAGCATATACCCCTTACTCAGTTTCTGGTGGGCGCAGAAGTCGCACAATGTTGCCGTGTGTAACTTCAATTATGCAGATTCAAAAAATATAAGCTTCCTGATTCTAGGATTTTGTTGTGTTGTTAAATTCTATTTTGAATAAACAAAGAACCATGTGGATCCTTGGCAGGAAAAATTGCTTTCAACCAGTTATGAGCAGTGGCCAGCTGCTGTGAGGAGGGGGGGAGCCCAGTGGACATTCCAACAGGGGGGGGAGGAGGGGGATAGAATTACACAGTATAGGGAGAGAGAGGACTGCAGCTATGTGCCTGCACATGAGGAGCTCAGTGTGACACTGCACAAACATGATGGGGAAGGGCAGCATGAGCTCTGGAAGTGTACATAGAAGTTTAGGAGTTATTCATATTTCTCACAATTAGATCTTCTGTTTCTGATCAGCTGCAGTGCTCTCTAGTTGCAGAATTGGATCAGGATTTTCAGGGTGTTGCACATGTTGTTCTTCCAGGTCTTCATGTGGTGTAGATCTGCAGTGCAGTTGATCCATCTCAAGTTGTGATAATGGCTTTCTCTTTATGACATTGAAACGTTGAGTGACTAGTAGTGATGGGCGAGCACTAAAATACCCGGGTGCTCGTTGCTCGGGTTGAGCAAATTGGAATGCTGGGCTGCTCGACCCGAGCAACGAGCCCAATATAAATCTATGGGAAACTCGAGCATTTTTCTGGAGGGACCATAAATTGTAGAAATCGATGGGAACAGTGCTCAAATGACATGGGAACAGCATGGGGGAGATCTCTGGAAGCATTTCTGACTTTCTGACTCCCAGGTCACTGCTGTGAACAATGTTGTCAGTCTTGCGCCACTTTTACAGACTCACAATAAAACATACAAAAACGAAAACCAAAATGGATTTTCCTGGGAAATATGTTAAGGAACATCCTTTCCAGGGTAATGACTTGTATATAAGGCAAAATAAATAACCAAAAACAAGAATGCTCCTCCGCACCTTGGGCTATGTTCACATGTAGCGTTTTTTATGCGTTTTTGAACTTTAGCATTGCTTTCAACCAAGACAAATGCATTCACTGAGAAATGTCATTTTAACATTTTACAACCTTATCTGGCCATGTGGTGTGTTTAATTTATGAAGGAGGTACTCTGAAAGTCACAAAGCCTATTTTTATAGGGCCATCAGGTGGCCTTTACTATTCTTAAAGGGCCAGCAGTCAGCCCTCACTATTCTTAGAGAGCCATCAGCTGGCTATGCTTTGTTGTTCCCATTATTAAACAGTGGGTCTTTTACACTGTTAAAAGCGTATGCATTGAGTGGCAGGGCTGCCCAAAATTTGGATGTATCCCAATACCCCTTTGAAGAGACGTAAAGGAGGGCATCCTGAAAACATTATTAGGAAGTGGGTCTCCCATAGTGCTTGCCTATGCAGTGAATGCAAGGGCTTCCAAAAATTTGTTGGCACTCCAATGCCCCTTGGAAGAGACGTGGAAGAGACGTGGAAGAGGGCCTCATAAAATAAATGTTCCCATTAAAAAGGAGTGGGTCTCCTATACTTGTAATGCCCATGCACTAAGTGTATGGGCTGACAAACATTTACCCCTCGGGGTACACATGAACATACTGCATAACAATTTTTTTTTAAGGGCATCATAAACACCCTTTAAAAAAATGATGTGGGTGTTGCATCACAGACCACGGTCACCCTGGTGATATGGCGGTGGAGGATGAGGAGGACAACAGCAAATAGCCAAAATCAGGAAGTGTATACCCATGTGTGGGTGTGAAGAAGTGTACGGGAATAGACCTCCCAAAAAAAGACACTGGATTTGAGTTTTCTTACGCTGCTATCATTCGGTGGTGTTGAGAAGTCTGGCCCAATCCAGACCTTGTTCATTTTTATAAGGCCTCTTTCACACTTCAGTCGTGCGACGTCAGTCAAAATCCGTCAAAGCGTCAAAAAAACGGATCCACCATTTTTTTTGGCGCTTTCCGCTTTTTTCCCATTAACTTGCATTAGTGACGGATTTTGATGGATGGTTGTCCGTTTGATACGTTTTTTGACGGATCCGTCATAAATTTGGCGTCCGCCTTTTTTTGAAAACGTACAATGCAACGTTTTTTGTGTGCATCGAAATGGCGGACTATGATGGATCCGCCGTGTCCGCCGTTTTTTATAATGGACGCCTATGGGTGGCGGATCCGTCTTCATCCGTTTTTGGCGGAATCCACCAGCGGATGCGTTCTTCTCTGCAGAAAGTGCTGAAAACCCATTCTTTTCTCTCTCTCTCTCTCCGTGCCAGACATGCATACAATACATTTTCCGGGTTCAAAAGTTCACAACGGATCCGCCTTAAAATCGAATCCGTTGCATCCGTTTTTGCACTTTTCTGGCGGATCCGCTTTTTTCAACCTTTGGCGGTTTTTAACTGACGCCAAACGACTGAAGTGTGAAAGAGACCTAAGAGTTAGCCTGTCAGCATTTTCAGTTGGCAGGCGGATGCACTTATCAGTAGAGTTGAGCGAAACAGGTCGCTCAGATTAAAAAAAGACCTACTTTCGCCAAAGTCGGGTTTCGCCATAGCGTGAGGTCGGCCATGCGTTCGGCGACCCGAGCGCCAAAGTCGGTTTTCCCATAATGCTTGAAGGTCCTTTTCTCAGCCAATGAGCAAGGACGCAGACTGTGGGCAACGCGATGACATGGGCAGCAGGCAGCACCATCTTACAGAAGGTTACAGTGATTGTCCTGCTTTGTGTGGCGTCACAGTGCCCATAAAAGCCCTCACCGCCG
>VIAB01056628.1:0-11949 GCA_009801035.1 Oophaga pumilio | reverse complement strand
TTCATGACGCATACGCTGTGTCACAGGTCGGGAAGAGGTTAATACATGCAATGAATGTACAGGACTTTGGTACCAGGATACAGCCTAGGCCTAGATGCCTAATATTTAGAAAAAAAACTTTGTAGAACTCAAATACCAGCGTTCTGAGCACTTCTTGTGATCAAATGAAACAAACAACATCATGACATCATAAGAGACCTTATAGACTTGGCCTTGCTTGATGTCATGACCTCAAATAATCAGAAGAGATGCTCAGGATGTAGGCACTCAAGTGCCAGCCAAACATGTTTGAACCACCCTTGTGCAGCTGGCACAAAGTACCAACAAGAGCACTGGACCAGTGTCCTCGTAATCTTTTAGCTCAAGGGTCGCGGTATTCTTTTAGTGTATTTCCTTACAGTATATGAAGTAGACTTTAGAGGGGTAATCACGTACATGTCAATCTATGGGACCACATTGGATTCAGAGGGATGGTAGTTAGGTTTTGGAGCATCTATTTCCACGTTATAAAAGTTAAAGAACCAAGTAAAGTGGTCTCCATGGACTCCCAAAGTAGTTGAACTGACCTCTGATTAAACTTTCTGCAGAAAGGCTGGGATCTTCTAAAGTTTCGAATGTATCTAGTAACTAAAAATTAGAAATTAGATTAGAGGACATTTTTTTTTACCCATATGTAATTACATTACAGTTATTAATTCTTCTGTATATTAATGTAGCCACTTCCAAAAGCGTGTTATCTGTATATAAAGCAAAAAGGAACTAGTCTAGACTAGTAGATGTACTTGATCCTACAACCATCTATGACATGTGTGCATGAAGTCTACAGTTCTAAAATAATATGTGAATGTATTTCCATTAGTACAATATCATTAGATGAGTCTTTATCAAACCTAGCTTCTATCAACCTTGATGTAAATCAGACGAGAAAACCTCATAAATCAATAGAAGGGATATACATTGAGTTTAACACCAGAGAGAAAAGAAAAAAATCCCTAAAATATACTTTTATTAATTATTTAAAATTGGAATACAAAACAAGTCATGGGGGTCCCAAATACATCATGTGAATACAAAAAGGTTTAAAATACAAAGGGGGAGACTATGCTCGCCCTAATGGGCCCTAATGCGCCCCTTCCTGACCGCGGAGGTTGGCACCCTACTTGTTGACGATGTGGCTCCCCCGTTCAACGTCGGTAACCCTAGACAACCCTAGACACCCCTATAACTTGAAGGGGATACACAGAAAAACACCACACATACAATACACCCAAAAATACAAAAAACCCCTAATGGGGAGACATATGGTCTCAAATATATAATAAATATATCTCGTAGCAAAAAAGATTTGAAATTGCTTATGCAGCCAAGGTACTTATCTCGTAGTAAAAAAGATTATAGGATGTCATAATGCAAGAAAAAATGAAAAAATGACACAATAGTAGAGGGGGGTGGCCCTAATGAGGAAAAATGCCTCCAAAAAACGATTACTGCCAGATGATATCGTATAATAGCCAAAATGTCAAAGGGCCTCCTTCCCCTTACAAGGCAAAAGAATTTGCATCACAGTAAACCCCCATATTAGAGACCATACACAAAATCAATACAGGTCCTCTGCTGATTGAATCATCTCAAAAAAGGTCTCAGAAGATGTCATAAGACCAATGCATTTAAACCACACCGAAAATATCGCATGAAATAGTGTGCTTAAAACAAAGAAACAAAGTATGCATTTTCAAAAAATATGGCAAACGTGAGCCTAAAAATAGGGCGATACTTATCAGCAGATGATAGTCAGAGGACCCATGATAACAGGACCCGTAGATCCAGACCCGACGCGTTTCCCCCTCTAAAGATGCTGAGGGTTCATCAGGGGTCAAGTGAGGGGGTACAATCTCCCCCAAAAGCCGAGAGTACAATGTATTGTACTACTATTGTGTCATTTTTTCATTTTTTCTTGCGTTATGACAGCCTATAGTCTTTTTTACTACGAGATAAGTACCTTGGCTGCATAAGCAATTTCAAGTCTTTTTTGCTACGAGATATATTTATTATATATTTGAGACCATATGTCTCCCCATTAGGAGTTTTTTGTATTTTCGGGTGTATTGTATGTGTGGTGTTTTTCTGTGTATCCCCTTCAAGTTGTAGGGGTGTCAAGGGTTGTCTAGGGTTACCGACGTTGAGCGGGTGCGCCACATCGTCAACAAGTAGGGTGCCAACCTCTGCGGTCAGGAAGGGGAGCATTAGGGCCCATTAGGGCGAGCATAGTCTCCCCCTTTGTATTTTAAACCTTTTTGTATTCACATGATGTATTTGGGACCCCCATGACTTGTTTTGTATTCCAATTTTAAATAATTAATAAAAGGTATATTTTAGGGATTTTTTTCTTTTCTCTCTGGTGTAAATCAGACGAGCCAACAAAAATGTACAAATTGAGAGAAACCACCAATGGTTAAGATGTTGACAATATACCTCAACCAACAGTAGATTGTACCTCATCTTGGGAAGGTTTCCTATTGAGAAGATTTTCAACACTTCGACCAGCATCAATAACTTCATCTTTATATGCATCAAACATCATTGCAGTGAACACAGTACATTCTTATGAGGAAAAAAAACATGGATGGAAGAGGAAGATTACAAAAGGCAGAACTTTTGGCAAAAAACAGTGCTGATTCTTTATGGTGGTGTCTTCAACATTAGCAACAAATAAATATTAATTTTTTTTTACTCAATATTTGTGATTAGAGAATAGTTTTGCAGGACTTTTGTCCAGTGGCCATACCAGTGGAGCCAGGAAGTGTCCTTCTACTTGTCAGAAACCATAGCATCATGCTTCATTCATCCATCATTTCAAGAGCTTGATTGTAAGAAAAATTAATGTCCCTTAATATTTAGAAAAAACTTGACCACCAAAAATTGCAATAAAAAATTATCTTCTAAAAGAACAGTAGATCTCTAAAATGAGATGCAATATAAATCCTCTTTACCTCTATTACATAGGACAAGTTTGTTTTTACTCTCAATATTCCCATTATATGGGAGAACTCATTGATATCAGTGAATAACCTTGAAGCTCTAATCACGAAAGAAGAGGTCCAATATTGAAGTTGGTTGTTACTCTAAATTTAAGATTTTCTAACAGCTAATCCCACCTTGACTTTGCAATAAGTTTACATGTCCAGTCAGTGTGATCAGCATCCTCTAAATGGGTTTTCCCTCAACACCATTATATTTTTCCACGTCTTGACTACCTACTCAGTCTTGACTTCTCTTCATCCTTGGTACTTTGTCTTCCCAAAGCAAACCAATTCACTAGATTCCTGAACCTCACAATATGGTTGAGCATTTGATGGCACATGACCACAATCCCATATGACAGTTATTTATATTGTATAGTACTGATCTGATGACCCAAACTGTACTTCTATGCATCATTTCCCGCTAAATCAGGTTGTTAAATCTAAGTATTTAAAAAAAGAAGCCCAACAAAGGCTACCTTCAGAAATGAAAGTCAATGGTCACCAAAATATGGGTGGACAAAACAAAATTTTAAAAAGTGAACCATTTATTTGAATAGTGCCCTACTAGCAATTTTCCATGAATATCGGTACGAATCACTAAGTAACAAAAAAAAGACTATGAGAATTGAGACACATGTCAAACGTCAATCAAATACACCTCACTGTGTCTAGAAAAGGAAAGGCTATTTTCTCCATTCATGCAATGAACATTATTGGATTATGTACATGACGAAGACTGCTTGTTTTATTTTGCTAAATTTGATTATTTATCCACAATACTGCTTGGAAACCATCATTGACTGAGACCAAGGACCCACAACTCCTTATACTAATCCTCACTTTGGTTAGATTGTGCCTAACATGCCGAATTTGACCAGGTGAGCTTCTGCCTGCAATATTTCTTGACCCAACTGTGCTACCTGAGAAAACTCCTTCTTTTGTTTTCTTTTATTTTGGAACAAGACTAATAAATAAAACATGGGTAAAAAGACCATAGATATTTTTTAGTGTTCTAAATTACACCCTAAAATTTAGCTTGATGGTGTTGGTAAATGAAATTATAGTACTTACCATGGAAACTGGGTCGGTTCTCTGCATTTTGGTTCCAACATCTAATCATTAAATCTTTAGCTTCAAGCACCATTTTAACCTCACTGTACTCATCTACATTGCTAATTCTAGGTCTTTGGCCTTCACCCACCAAGCGCCGGATATCAGCTGCGTCTCTGCCTGTAATAGAGGGAGATGAATTAACTTGAAACCATTTGTATATTGTGTCAACAAAAAAATAAATGAATGTATTATTTTCCATGAATGTGTTATGATGTCTGAGGCTGCATACTGGAACTTACCTTGGTATGGCTCTTCACATGAGAACAATGTCCACATTAAGATTCCATAGCTGATATTCAGAAAAAAATAATAGACATATCACATATTCATTATTAGTTATTATAAATGTCAGATAAACTTCTGTCTAACAGTGCCTTGAAAAATTATTCATACCCCATGAACTTTTCCACATTTTTTTCATGATACACCCACAAACTTAAATGTATGTCATTTTGATGTTGTGTGATACCAACACAAAAGTTGCAAGTGTTTGTGATGTGATATTGAAGTGATATATGGTATTCTAATTATCTTAAAAATATAAATTCGAAAACTGTGAGGTGCATTTGTATTCAGCCCTAAGTCAATACGTTGTAAGACCACATTTTGCTGCAATTACTGCTGCAGTCTTTTCCGGTCTGTCTCTTCCAGCTTTGCACATCTAGAGATTGAAATTTTTGCCTATTCTTCTTTGCAAATGAGCTCTAGCTCAGTGAGATTGGATGGAGGGCATAGCGACGCTATGATAGCGTTTTGCATTTAGCCCCACAAGTTCTACTTTGGTCTCATCTTACCAGAGCCATGCTTCCACATGCTTGCTGTGTCAGCTACACTGCTTTTTTGTTAACTGGGAACTGGACTTCATATGTCTTGCTATAAAAATTTCTTTATTCTTGCCTCTCTTCCATAAAGGCCATGTTTGTGAAGTGTACGACTAATACCACGTTCACATGTTCAGTATTGGGTCAGTATTTTACATCTGTATTTGTAGCCAAAACCAGGAGTGTGTGAAAAATGCAGAAGTGGTGAACATGTTTCTATTATACTTTTTCTCAGATTTTTCCACTTCCGGTTTTGGCTTACAAATACTAGTTTAAAATACTGACCAAATACTGAACGTGTGAAAGTGATAGTTGTCCTGTGGACGGATTCTTCCACTTGAAGTGGGGATCTCTACAGCTCTCCAGAGTGACCATGGGCCTTTGACTGCTTCTCTTTTTAGTGTTCTATATCCTTGTAATGTTAGTTTAGGCGGACGGCTATGTCTTGGTAGTTTGCGGTTGCACCATACGTCTTTCATTTTTCGACGGTGGATTCAACAGTGCTCCATGAGATATTCAGAGTTTGGACTATTTTTTATGTATACTAACCCTGCTTTACTCTTCTAAACAACTTTATACCTCAAATGTCTGTTATACTCTTTAGTTTTCATGATGCCGTGTGATCCATAATCTTCTCAAACAAATCTATGAGGCCTTCACAGAACAGCTGTTGTTATACTGAGGATAAATTACACACAGATGGACTAAGCTTATTAATTATGTGACTTATGGAGGCAAAAGGTCACTCAGGACTTTATGGGTATCACACTACAGGGGGCTGAAATCAAATGCTCATCACGATTTTCATAAAATAACTAGAGAACCATGTATCATTTCCTTTATACTTCACGCATACTTAGTAATTTGTGTTGGTATCACATAAAATCACAATAAAATACATTTAAGTTTGTGGATGTAATGTGGAAAAATGTGGAAACGTTTACTGGGTATGAATACTTTTTAATTTGTGTTGGTATCACATAAAATCATAATAAAATACATTTAAGATTGTGGATGTAATGTGAAAAAATGTGGAAACGTTTACTGGGTATGAATACTTTTTCAAAGCACTGTTTTTGTCTTTTTAAAGAATCCAATGAAAGGGGCATCTCAATATCTATTGACTTATTATGTGAAAGTTTTGACATAAATGCTTATGACCTAGTGAGAAAAAATGCAAAACCATTGGAAAGAGTGGAACGGTAAGAATGATTATTCTTTCTCGAAAACTGAAAAATCTTTGACCCTAAGCATGTAAATGTACAAGAGAAAGACTACAAGGAAACATTTTAATGCTAAGTCAATTTTAGTCTTTGTAAGCACCTCTTAATGGTGCCAAATGTGTAAATTTAATGTGAAGAAGCAAAGATTGAAAGGATGTGTTGTTTATCAGTCAGAAAATCATCAATTTCTCACCTGTAAACATCATAAGATTTAGTTGGACGATAGTTGATGTCCTTCAGAGCTTCTGGTGCCATGTATGACCAGGTTCCAGCAAACGATGGAGTTGCAGAACTAGTAACCCCAACAATCTTGGACAATCCAAAATCTGTGATCTTAAGAAAAAAGATACATTTACAAGCTGTATCCTACAGAAAATATTTGGTACTAGGAATAGTAAGGATCCCATAAACAAACCTTCACCAATCATCAAGTGAGACATCAAAACAATATGCCATTATTTTTTGAGAATAGATGTATTGAAAAGGGAGCATTTTATGGTTCAATATTTTTCTTCCACTTTCCAAGAAGTATCCTTTCTCCTTGCAGAGATTGACGTGCTAAGCATGCCGAGATGAGGAGACTTAAAGGCGCAATGCTCCTCTGGGAAATATTCAAATTATCTCTTCAGAGAGGAAGAGGACTAGAACTCCAGTGCCACCTATTGGAAGTAGCAATCCTAAAGTCAATGTCGACCCTTTAAAAAGCTTTGTGTTAGGGATCGAGTTACCGCTGCTGCACAAAGGGAATCTCGAACCAGTCCCGCTGCGGTCCCCCATCCATCTCCGGCCGCAGTGGAACCTGCTCAGCAGATACGTCGGTCCCAGCGTCTCGCCGGTATAGTACTGTGCAGAGACTTGCTGCTGCAGCTCCTGGATCCTCTGTTGTAACCAGTGTTGGAGCAGGCAGATTTGGGACTAAGTCCTCTGTTTCTTCATCTGAGCATGCCCAGGGCAAGATCTTCCATTGCAGATCAGGGGTCACATGCTCGGATACAGCTGCGACTCCTATTAGTCCTCCAGGAAGGTCTTGAAGCTGTTGGTGTTCTAAAGCAGCTTCCTATTGGTCCTTTCTGGAAGGTCTCGTGCTCGTGGCTACTATAAAGAGGTGGCATAACCGCACGGCCGTGTGCTAGTATCAAATTTTTTACGTGCTTGCGCCAGTGTGGTTATGCATGTGTTTAGGTACCCGGCTGAAATAAGCCCTTTGAATACCGGCACCTCCGGTGAGGAGTTGTGTGTATGGGTTCAGGGCTCTGGCTGAAATAAGCCCCTAGTATACCGGCTTCTCCAGTGAGGAATTTGCTGTGTGCGTTGCTGACTACTTTATATTGAAGCTGCGCAGTCCGGACGTAACCCGGGGGCGGCACGCGGACATCGCTATTAGTCAGCGTTTAGGTTGCAACTCTGTGGAGCAACAGAGTTCTCTTATATCGCCATATAGCGCCACATCCTTTTATTTATCGTCTCTGTGAAGTAACAGAGTTTGCTCACTTCGTCATATAGTGCTACGGCGACCATATCTGCAACTCTGCGGGATAACAGAGTTCGCTCATACCACCTACTGCGCCATCTTACTAGCAGCAGGTTCTGCCTGCATGGTGGACCCAGGGCTGCGAACGCACCTTCTATTTATATTTATTTGGTGCGTTCTGCAACTCTTAACACCTTGTCACATGACTTAGGGTAAAAGCCAAACCAGAATTCTGGGTTGGCTTTTATCCTAAGTCATGTGACAAGGCTTTTTAAAGGGTCGTCGTTGACTTTTAGGA
This sequence comes from Oophaga pumilio, assembly GCA_009801035.1. Taxonomy (NCBI): domain Eukaryota; kingdom Metazoa; phylum Chordata; class Amphibia; order Anura; family Dendrobatidae; genus Oophaga; species Oophaga pumilio. The sequence goes on along the minus strand of VIAB01056628.1, from coordinate 4,000 downwards.
TTGCTTCTTCCAATAGGTGGCACTGGAGTTCTAGTCCTCTTCCTCTCTGAAGAGACAATTTGTATTTCTACAACGTTAAAAGTCTTATTTTGAGCTCTGATTTAGCCTTTTGATACTAGTGATACTAGGGAGTGGCACAGGACATAGGCAGTTCTTGGACAAAGATATTTCGAAACGTTGATCTCAAGATCTCTGGTAAGGATTGTCCAACTGTTTAGAAAGAGCCTACAAAAAGGAATGTCACAATGACTCAGTGGGGTCCGACTGAAACTGTAACATATCTACTCTCTCATGTACATGTGGGTTTAGACAACGAGGACCTACAGCAGATGTGCAAGTTTACTGTTATTGTTTTGTATCTTGTCATGCTTTTTTTGATATTCTGTATGTTTAGTATTACCTTGTATATATAGCTATCCTAATTATATTGTTGAGTTTTTGTCTACAAAACCACCTCCCTTTCCAGCAGAGCACAAGAGGCTTCTCAGGAGATTTGTCAACTGAGAATATGGAAAGTCTCTCCATTCTCCCAAACCTTTGCAAATTTTATTATGTCTTTTAGGCTCAAAGAAGCCAAGCATTTGATGTATATGCTCAGCAATTTTCTAGTAGGTTACTACTATTACGTCCTACTAGTAGGTATGAGTACGTCCAGTTCAGATTCATTAATATGGCTAATAGATATTTTTCTATGCCAATAATTCTTTGTAGTTTAGTAATGAATTTAATTACCTGTACATCTAAATGCTTGTCCAACAGTACATTGCTTGGTTTCAGGTCTCGATGGATGATTGGTGGGTCAAGGCTGTGGAGGCAGTTCATACCCAGAGCCACCTGGTGAAAAATCTGAAACCTCAAGGCCCAGGGTACATCAGAGATTTTGTCAAAGAGAGACAGTAAAGAGCCGTTAGGCATGTACTTCATGACCAGTCCATGTTCAGGAAGATCATCTTCAGGATTCCCGTACACACCAATAAGTTGGAGTATGTAAGGGTTGCTGCTGGCCTTCTGCATTATGCATTGTTCCTTTTTTAGATCCTTTATAAGTTTATTTAAACTGGAGCTGGATAAAAGCAAATAGTGCATATAGTAATACATATTGGAATTGTACAATTATACTTTCATTATGACTGCTGCCCCATCATACAACCCCTGTCGGTAAGTGAATAGTCATGCACCTAATGGGGACTTTCTAGCTCAGTTCAATAGCATGCCTCCTTCCTCATTACAGCTGGTGCAGAGACAGAGGAAGGGGCTGACATAGCTATTGACCTGAGCCAAATAGCCACCCATTAAACAAAAAGTCATGCTGACACGTCTATAGATAGATTTTTACATCGTTCACGTGTGTAAAGAACATGTTAATTTCTTTCCACAGGTCATTGCAAATCATCAATGCCATTTAAACTCTACAGCATTAAAATTGCAGAAAAAAGTAAAGGAATGATGAATAGTGAAATATTCAGATTCGGGAAAATCGGAATGAATAATTTCTAATATCCGTGTATTCGTACTGAATAACGAATCCAATGCAAGTCAATGGGAAAGCCGAAGATTTTTCTGCTGGACTCAATAAATAAACAGTTCTGGGGGCCAGAGAAAAAAAACGGAAAGGGATGGGAAAGAGCTAAAACTAAATGGGAACAGCATGGAGAAGATGCTTGCATGCCTTTCTGACTCACATATGGCATCTGTGAATAAGGACAGACTATAGGGCCAGTTTTACAGATTTTTAAAAAGACCTACCAAACCAAACCAAATTTTTTTTTAAAGGAAAAATGCTAAGAAACAGTTTTCCTTCATAATTACATGAATATAACGGTAAATAAAATAAATAAAAAATTGTATCTCCCCTTTAGCATATGTTCACACGGAGCGTTTTGGCTTTAGTTTTTCCTTTAACATTTGTGAGGGCGCTCACTCCTACATTTGGGAGGTCCCTCCCTCATGCAAAATAGTTAGCTAATAGTGGAATACATATTCCCCATCCCTTTACAATGCAATTTCAAACATGCTCATTTGAATTTTAGTCTTCGCCCACCACCACCACCATGTCCACCGCCACGTCATTATGCAGCCCTCGCTTACAATTTGCAGAGTGCCAGCAGGTGCTGTTAAATCTGAGCTTGGTAAGGGCTCTCAGGTGGCCCTGTATCATACATTTGGGAGAGCTCTCCTACATTTGTGAGGTCCCTCCCTCATGCCAAATAGGAAGAGAGTGGAATACGTATTTCCCAACCCTTTACAATGCCATTTCATACGTCCATTTGAATTTTGGGCTTCGCCCGCCACCACCACCACGTCTATCGCCATCTCATTATGTGGCCCTCGCTTCACATTTTCATAGAGCATTAGAATTAAATTCTAAATACAGTGTATGCAAGTGAGGTCCTCTATTGTCAGTCTGTTAGGCCTGAAACCCATTTCAGGAACATCAACAAGCCTCATTTTACTTGGAAGCAGCCTCCTCAAGGGAAAGAGCCAGGAGTGCCATCAACCAATCTGCACAAGCCTACGCAATTCTTCTGGAAACTACACAACCAGGCAGAATATCTTTTGCAAGGTTTTGGACTAATTACAGGATGTGTCCTACAGTGTCGCGGTCTGTGGAGTGTATTACTCAGGTGACAAGTAGTGCTACAGAGCTCAGGTAAAGACCTTAGCATGGCAATGACCATGTTCCAATATGTGTAAGGCTGCTGCCTGAATAGGTCTGTGGGGCGTATTAACCCAATCTCTTAGACGTGCTTAAAATATACAGAAACTGGCCGGTACCCCACCACCATTTTTTGTAAGGACCCAAATTTCCAAATTAAGAAAATATAAGGGAAGCAACAGTTTAATAAAGAGACAGAAGTCTCATGTATGATCATGGAAAACTCAACAATGGTCTTTGTTCAGCACTGGACAATGTAAATTGCTAATGAATATGTATGCCCTATCTAACAATTTGTGAACAGACATATATGCTGACAAGGGACAACTGAACTCTGCGCTAGGACAACGAACTGGATGTTGCTGACTGTTGTGTCTGTGCAACTGCAGGTTGTGGACAGGAAGCATTAACACCTCCTTCTTGGACAGCAGATTGGGAAGGCCGTAACACAAGGGAAGGGCCTGTGCTTTTACCATCAGATTTTGTACCCTTGCGTTCCGCCACCCTACTGGGGTGCTGCATATATGAGGAGTATATGGCTTATTCTAACAGAGATATGTCGAATTTCCCTTTATAAAGGGATGTGTGGGTAAAATTTTCCAACTAGCAGCAAATATATGCAGCATGTTTTATTACTCATATTATTATTCTGTGTAAGGCCGGTTACACATTAGTGTTTCTGTGCACAGCGTAGGCCAGCGTGCTTTCCTTAAGATCCGTATTGATCCGCATGCGTCTTGCGTACCTATATTTAACATTGTGTACGCAGGGACAGGCATTTTATGCGGATGCGTCCCCGTTTCTTGTTATGACTTACCCGCCGAACGCAACATTTGTCCTGCGTTTGCATAATGTTTAATGGTGGACAAAATGTTTATCATGCGAGGGTCTTGGGAAAGGCATCTGAATATGATTTCTGCCATGTGTGGCAGACTACAAAGAGTCAAATGTTCAGAGTCCTCACCAGGAAGAACACTAACCATCCATTCCTCTTCATGACGCATAGCCTCCTCCTCCCCTTCTTCAGGCCATTCATACTGGGCAGGCATGAAGCTGGGATTGGGAGTCCCCTCTGTAGTGCAGTGCAAAAATTCCTGTTCTTCTTCCTCCTCCTCCTCCTGTTCCTCATCATCACCCAATATGGCCTGAGAATACTGTGTGAGACTGGGCTCTGTGTTATTAGCCACTGTACAATCTTGTTCCATAGCCACCTGCTCGGCAATCAAAGCTTCCTCTTAAAGATTCTGCAGCGAACGTTTTAATGGACAGAGTAGCGGGATGGTTATGCTCCTAATAGCTTCATCAGCGCTCACCATCTTGGTACAGTACTCAAAGTTTTGAAGA
>VIAB01056621.1:0-11954 GCA_009801035.1 Oophaga pumilio | reverse complement strand
TGGAGCATTATATAGGCCCATCATACACTGGAGCATCAACCATGCAGCCCATCATATACTGGAACATCATATGGGGCCCACTATATATGGAGCATTATATAGGCCCATCATACACTGGAGCATCATCCATGGGGCCCGTCATATACTAAAGCATCATATGGGGCCCATTACATTTGGAGCGTTATATAGGCCCATCATACACTGGAGCATCATCCATGGGGCCCATCATATACTGAAGCATCATATGGGGCCCATTACACATGGAGCATTATATAGGCCCATCATACACTGGAGCATCATATGGGGCCCATTATATATGGAGCATTATATAGGCACCTTCATACACTGGAGCATCAAACATGGGGCACACCATATACTGGAGCATCATATGGGGCCCATTATATATGGAGCATTATATAGGCCCATCATACACTGGAGCATCATCCATGGGGCCCATCATATACTGAAGCATCAAATGGGGCCCATTATATATGGAGCATTATATAGGCCCATCATTCACTGGAGCATCATCCATGGGACCCATCATACCAATAGCCGGCCAATTTCGTTCGACTCGACTTTTGGGAAAGAGGGGTGGTCCGAAACCCGAATCGACCCTCCCGGAGGCAAAGTCGCTCATCTCTAGTCCTTATGTGTAATGCTGTTAATCCGCCTGTAATTTACACACATTCTCATAGTACCTTATTTCTTTTTAATGAGGACTAACGGAGCTGCCCAAGGGCTTCAACTATCTCAGATTACCCCAAGCTCCTTCATCTCTCGTAATATACTCTTGACACATTGATAGTGTGCTGGAGGTACAGGCCCGTGCCTCTCTTTAAAGGGTGGATGATCTCCAGTGGGGATATAGTGTTGGACCCCTTTTGCTTGCTCAAAGTCTAGAGGATGTTTGCTGAAGACCCGATCAAATTCTCGAGCCACCCGGTAAGCCCCATGCTTTTGGTGCGAAGGGGTGGAGTCAGTGCCTATGTGTAGCTGCTGACAACAATCCTCTAGCTGCCCTTCAGAGCCTTTGTCCTCCACCTGATCAGATGGAAGCAAGGGTTCCGCTGCCTAAATTGCATTGTTACTGACAGTGAACAGCTTAGCAAGGATGGCATACCAGGGTAAATAGTCTTCTTTCTTCCCACAATTCAAGATGCGTACTGGAACTCTCCCCTTGCGAACATCATCTACCCCTCTGGCTGTCAGGATAATGGGCCTACTATCAGAGTACATGGGTTCTACCAAGGCTTGGTAATCTTGACCCCTGAGGCCTATTGCTGCCTGACACCAAATTAACATTTCACTCCTGGGGGTACTGCAATGGGGAATGGATCACTTACTCTGACACTGCCGATTTCTCCTCCAGACAGCTCTACCTGTTGTCTCTGCATCAGGGCTCTGATCTCCTTTTGCAGGACCTGCTGCTGACTGGAACTGGTGGTCTCGACTACCTGTTGTAACAAAACAATAATTTCTCCTAGACAATTTTCTATTACATTGGTGCCTAAAGTGATCATAGGATGGCATTCTCATTTGTCAATATCAACTATAATCAAACCTTGTGACTGCAATTCCACTCAGCCAATCTTGATGGTCACCTCTTTAAACCCCAGCTGAGGCAAGAGCTGACCATTGCTGGCTAAGATAGCAAGGTATTCATCTGGGCTGCGAGTAATGTCTGAATCAGCCCAGTACCGCTTAAAGAGGACATATGGCATCGTTGTCACCTTTGAGCCAGTGTTCAGTAAGGCATTCATCGGGAAACCATCAATCATGATGGGCAGGACCGGCCGTCCTCCCACGCACTTGTCTCACCAATTTTGTGGGCCTGGACGTCTTACTCCTGGGGGTTGGTCCTTTGCCCCAGGGGTTGCTTGTTTAAATAGCAGAATCTTGCGATGTGTCCCGCTTTGTTGCAGCGGCGACAGATGGGCTGTCCATCCTCGTCTTAACGATCGCAGTCTTTCCCTGTGGTCGGTGGAATTCTCCTCTGCCGTCGCCACTGGAAGTCATCTGAACTGGAGGCCTGCTGGATCTTCTTCTTTGGAGTCACTCGCATGGACTGCACAGTTTTTGTGAGTGCAGCAACACTTTAGGTAAGTTCCTTGAACCTAGAGATGTAGGTCTGCAGCAGAGTCATCATCTTGGGCCAGTGAGTCGGTCTCAATAGGGGTCTGGGGAAAGGATGATGCCTCTGCTGGTATGTAATTTCTGGGCGCCTAGAGGGCTCTGTGCTGCTAGAATTTGGTTCACGCAGCACCTGTATGGCCCTATCCTTAAAGTGTGCAAAGTCCAGTTCAGGATTTTGTAGGGCCATTATGCGCAGTTATGTCCTTTGATTCTTACACTGGAGTCCCTCTATAAACTGCTCCGTTAGCCATCTATCCACATCTTGCACGCTGTCAGGGTCAACCTGCTTTACGACCCATAGCGCCTCCTGAAGGTTAAGGGCATAGTTCCGTATACTGTCCTGCACCCTTTGTTTGCACCCGAAGAATCTCATTTTTAGCTCTGCTGCAGTGCGGGTGTCTAAGGTGTCATTCAGTCTGGCCAAGATTTGTTCGACAGTTCCTTTATCGGTGTCCAGCCAGGAATTTACTTCCCTTTGGGCCGCACTAGTTAACTGGCCAATGAGGATGCTGACTTTTGATTCTCATACAGGGGGTACACTTTGAACAAACTGCACAGTCTCTCCTTGAAATCGCTCACGGTGTGCAACTCCCCTAACTACTGCGGTAACCAGGCCGCTCCTGGTATGTACGGCATTGGTAGCGGCATCATGGAGGCTGTGGCCACCGCTGCATCTTGCAGCACTATGGGGGCTGCGGCTGCAACCTTCGCTGGATCTCCACCAGGGTTGGACATTTTTTTCCCCCCTCAGTGAACTTTAGCCAGGCTCTGTTTACCTTTACTGTGGTCAGCAGCTGCTCTCCGATGGGTTGGTTTGAGCTCCTTCCGGTCTCCAAGCCAGGACTTCCTGCTTTTCATTCGCTCATAATAGAGTGCGGCTCCAGCTTCACTTCGCCTGCTGATGTCACTTCGCACACTTTTTCAGGCTCCGCCCACGATGGCACGCTCCTCTCTTCTCACGCGCCGTGTGACACAGTTATGGAGGCGATTTGAAAGTTCAATAAATGGTACACAATTCACTAATGTCTTTGGCACACAGTACCCGATAATGTCGGGCTACGAGATCCTGTTCGTGATGCCAAGTTGGAGCACCCCACCAGGGCTGTGAGGTACTCGGTACCGGGCCGGGCAGTCTTAAAGGGAAAGTAACGGCAGCGGTGACCCGGTCCGTGGCCCTGGGCGTCCAATAAAATTGTCAAAGATGATGGTGGGGTAGTTTGTAGGGGAATAAGTTCATGATGCCACCTGTGGTGTTCGTCTATATATGGCCGACGCTGCGGTTCAGGTCCACTGGGGTGGATGGTGACAAAGCAGAGATGTTACTGCTCCCCACAGGTAGAGAGGGGCCCTAGGGTAGATATGACAGTCAGTTCAGGTGATGGTGAACGTTGAGGTGTAGAGATTAAGCAAGGGACACAGAAAAGTGCAGTTTACTTTACCTTTTACTTCTTGGTAAATTAAGATTCAATCCGGGGTACTAGTTACAGATAATAGCACAAGTCCGGCTTGCCTGGAAGCATTCAGAGGATCCACCCTGCCAGGTGGTGATAGAGGCCTCCCTGCTGAGCTCTCTTTTCTGGTCCCTGCTGACTGTAGCTAAGCTGCGACCCTTTCCTGCATGTTGGCTTTAACCTGTGTGGCAAAGAGCGTGAGCCTATCACAGGCACTGTCTGTTCACTGACAGCCCTGGGCTCTAGGTCTGCTGCGGTGCCACCTGGTGTTCGGTGTGGTCAAGGAGCTTGTAGTCCCCTGCCCTCAAGATCCGGCTGTCTGGACGTACAGCACCCACACAGCCCAGGACTCTGGCGTCCTTTTTATCAGCGCTCCGCTCCAGGATCAGCTCTCACTCAGCTTCAATTCACAGAGCCCTTGTCTCTGCTCCTCTCTCTTCCCTCACCTCAGACCAACTGCCACTTTCCAGAACAATCTCCTTACCTCAGCACTAACTCCTCCCAACACCTGTCACTCCCTTAAACTCCGCCCCTTTTGGTCTGGAGTTAAAACAAGTGTTGGATGCTGTGTATTACCTTGCATGGGGACCTCTTCCTGCTTCAAGGCATGACATCACCACCCTGTAGAGGGAGGCAATGTCACTGTGGCAACCGGACTCTGGGGTGCCACAGCTGCACAGGGACGTACTTGGAGGTTCCAACATGACAACGATCCAAAACACAAGGGCAAGTTGACCTGTCATTGGCTACAGCAGTATAAAGTGAAGGTTCTGGAGTGGCCATCTCAGTCTCCTGACCTCAATATCATTGAGCCACTCTGGGGAGATTTCAAGCACGTAGTTTATGCTAGACAACCCAGGAATTTTCAGGAACTGGAGGCTTTTTGCCAAGAAGAGTGGGCAGCTTTACCATCTGAGTAAATAAAGAACTTCATCCACAACTACCAAAAAAGACTTCAAGCTGTCATTGATGTTAGAGGGGGCAATACACGGTATTAAGGAATGGGGTATGTAAACTTTTACTCAGGGTCATTTGGATGTTTTGGGTTGTCATGATTTAAAAAGAGAAAACACAGTAGTTTGACAATAAATGGCTTCATACAACCTCTAACCATGAGCGGAGAAAAAGTTTTGCTGCAATCATTCATATTCTCTGAACAAAGGCCAAAAAAGCAAAAATTCCGCCGGGGTATGTAAACTTTTGAGCACAACTGTATGTTCCTTGATTCTTTTGTATAGCGGGAGATTAGTTTTGCCCACATAGTAAAAGCCACAAGGACAAAACACATATTTAAGAAAGGTAAGAAGGTGGTTCCAGGCAACTACTGTCCGGTAAGCCTGACATCAGTTGTGTGCAAAGTTTTTGAGGGCATTATAAGAGATGACCTGCGGAAATATGTTGCAGAGAATAATAAAATAACTGACAACCAGCATGGATTCATGAAGAATAAGTCATGCCTAACCAACATGTTGGGTTTCTATGATGAGGTAAGTGCAAATCTGGATGTTGCAAATCTTTTTTTGGTTGTAGGAACCACCAGACTACATGTGGAGGGGATTACTTTGGGTGCCATTATACTGTGTTGGGGTCTTAATGTGTGTGTATGGGTGGGGGCTGTGGGGTCATCACTGTGTGTGGGCTTTGAATGGGAATCATGCTGTGTATGTGGAGGGTACTGTGGAGGAATTCACTGTGAGGGTATCGTGTTTGTGGAAAAATGTGTTGGTATCATGCTTTATGGTGGCCATTAACGGGTTATCGTAGTGGGTGAGAACACAAAGAGGGTTCAATAGGGGAAAATGACTTTGTAAGTAATACAATACATGGCCCTCTCCCTGCCTTTAAGACCTGGGAGATATGGCCTTCTGTGACTGCACCAATGTGCTGTGATCCCCACTGATATTTTTTAGTTTTGGAAGGGGAAACCCCAATTGGGATGTCTGCTATGGAGCCCCATGACTTCTATGTATGCCGCTACCTGCAGGAGGACCTAAGGTCAGGACATACTATGATAATTATAGTTTATAGACTCAGCCCATCCTTCCACATTATTGAAAGAGTTTTCCACCCAGTGAAAATGTTTAGTCACCAGTGCTGAATACTAACAGAGTGCAGTGTTAGAGCTGGGAATGGTGGTCAGGCGGTCACATGACAATGAGTAGGCGATATGCATACAACTGGCCACATTCACACTTGCAATATACTTAATAGTCACACATAGCGTGAATGCAGACTTAAAGAGGTTGTCCACATTTATCACGGTTTGTCACTCTATGTGACTGCAGACTTGGGAATCCTCTCAGCATGTGCAGCTGTGAGGATTTTCTGGTGCCGAGACCAAGCGGCCATATGCGATATGCATATATCAGGCCACATTCTGAGACACATCTGGCCTCATTCAATTCAAGTATATTGAGTGAGGTTATTCATGCTAGTTAGAATATGGCTGTAAGCTTGCATCCTGCATATTTACAGTCACGTGACCACCTGCTCCCGCCCTCGCTGGAGAGTCCTCAAAGTTTGTGTAGTTGACACGCCCACCAGGGCTGTGGGATACTCGGAACCAGGTCGGACAGTTCTTTGGGGAAGTCACAGGGCCGTGACCCGACTCCGTGGCCCTGGCTGTGCCGTAAATGGTGAATATGTTTATGGGATTTAACATGATGCCACCTGTGGTGTTCGGCAACAAATGGCCGACTCTGCTAATGGAGACTGCTGGGGCTGATGGTGACGCAGCTGGTATGGTTCTGCTCCCCACAGGTGGAGCAGGGCCCCAGGGCTACCAGTTTTGTTTATGTCAGGCTTCTTGTACCTTGTGGTGCAGGACTCAGGGCGCAAGAGATCACTGGAGGACACAAGGACTGTAGTTTTCTTTTCCTTTACTTGATGGTTGATAGTACAGACTGGGGCACTGGTAACAGATCGTGATGGAGAACCTGGAAGCAATTTTGGATGCACCTGGTTAGGTATGTACGGTATGTACGGACCCCTTTCATTTTAGCATCCAAGCAGCCACAGACTCCGGTATCCGGTCCCTAGCGCTCAGCTCTGTTGCGAGTTTAATCACAGCTCTAGTCCCCAGGTTCTGCTTGACTTCTCTTCTACTGACACCTGTAAGGGGACCCCTCCTTGCTTCCAGGCATGACATTCCTCCCTGTGAATGAGTCAATGTCACTGTGGCAACCGGACTCATGGGTTGCCGCATTCCCCCCTAGTGAAATTCAGTACTCCCGGAGTGAGGAAATATAAACATATTAACAAGTGAACAATCATAACTATTTACAAGATATAAAAAATAAAAATTACACAAACCAGAGCTCAAAAGTAGTCCTGGTGATGATTAGTTCATGAGTCATTTTCCATTGGTCATTCCTGAGCCAGATTGGTAACTATATACAAATATTGTCCTGGTCACGAGTCCAGTGACCCAATCGTCCATTAAATCACGTAAAATAGGATTGCTCAAAAGTTCTTACAGAGTCTCTGTAGGTTCATATGCTTGACGATTACGTATTTACATTACATATTTACATATCTTATTTACACGATCAAATTACATGCGGAACCCTACAGGGATTTGACCTAGGGTACAATGGGTAGACCTTTGTAGCACTGGTACTTTTGTAGTGCGCTCTCTATTGGCTGCGCTACGGGTGACTCTACATAACATGGGTATACCTGATTTTCTACGACCACTGATGCTCACCGTGGGAATGACAGAATCACAGCTGGCAAGGGGTGGATTCTCTTGCTCCGCTGCAGGTGTGGCATCTGCTGCTTGAGCCCACTGGTCTTCAGGCTGGTCTTGAGTCGCATCTCTTTCTGGCACTAGTAGCTGGGAAAAGGTCAAAACGGGCATGACTATGGCCTGGTTCACCCTTGTCCAATTTGGAGGGAACTTGCCAAGTACCGTGCAGATCTTTTCTTCCACTTTTTCTACTGACTGAGGAATGTCTTGGTCTTCAATCCTTTCCTTTAGTTGGTCAGGGTATGGTTTTAGATGATCCCTCGACACTGTCGCTGATGTTTCTCCTCCATCTTTACTGATGAGGCACACCTTGGTGTTATAAAAGTCTGACGGTAAAACAGTGTATGGCTCAGCCTCCCACTGGTCGTCTAGTTTGTGAACTCATCTCTTCCTTTGAGTACCTGTTCTCCTGGTGACAAGGGAAATGTAGGTGCTTGGTGATTATAATTTCTTTTCTGCCTCTGTCTTCCCTGGGACTAACTTTTCTCTACACATTCTTGCACCTTGTGATATTGTTGCTGCCGCTCTGTATTCCAGTCTGCATCTGGTGATGTCGTCTCCGATGTTAAAACTCCCATGTCCAAGTCAATGGGTAACTTTCCAGGTCTTGCCCTCATCAGGTAGGCAGGTGTACAGTTGGTGGAGTTCACCGGGATGTGGTTATATAAGCCTACTAAATCCGGTAACTTCTCTGGCCACAGGCTATGCTCTTCCAAGGGCCAAGTCTTCAACAGGTCTATTACTACCTGGTTCATTTTCTCGCATAGCCTGTTGGTCTGGGGATGATACGGCGTGGTTCTTATTTTCTTGCTGCCATACAGGATGCAGAACTCCTGGAACACTTCAAAGGCTGGGCCTTGGTCGGTAAGCACTCCTTCAGGGTAACCGTGCGGGTTACAAAAGTGTTGTTGAAATGCTTTGGCTGCCGTCTTCGCCATCTGATCTTTCACTGGCACTACTACCAGGAACCCGGAGTAGTGGTCTACTATGGTGAGGGCATAGACATAGCCTGATCGGCTTGGCGCCAACTTCACGTAGTCCAAGGCTACCCGCTCATGCGTTTTTTTTGGTTACTATGGGCCGTAGGGGAGCCCTCTGGCTATCACGGTGTTTCGGTCTCAGGTTGCATGGACCACATTTTCGACACCATGTCTCGATTGTTTTCCTATGCCAATCCAGTAGAATCGATCACGTAGCAGAACTTTCAACTTCTTCCACCCGAAGTGTCCTGCTCCATCGTGTTACGCTTCTAAGACCATTGGCGCATCCCGCTTCTGGACTACCACCTGAAAGACCAGTTCGTAAGTTCCGGAGTTGATGCTTCTCCGACACAGCTTACCCTCATAGATGAAAAGCTTGCCCTTCTCCTTCCACAACTGTTGGGTCTCTTGTGGAGCATCTGTACCAAAGTGTGAATCAGCTTGTGTCAGCAATTCCTTTACCAGGCGGGCGGCCAGGTCACTGTCCTGCGTTTCTGCCCATCCATGTTGGGGCAATGGGTTAAACGTGGCATCTTGCATGGCATAGCGCTTGTCCCTCAAGCAGTGGAAACACAAGGCTGCATCGGGGCGGTGGAAGGCTGGTAACTAGATTTCTTCGAGTTCTTCCAGGTCTTCTCCTCCATCCGGCAAGTTGGGCATCTTGGACAGCGCATCAGCATTAGCGTTCTTATGCCCTGCCCGGTACTTGATGGTAAATTCGTAGTTGTCAGCCAAGCCATCCATCGCTGCTCCAGCACACCTAGCTTTGCCGTTTCAAGGTGGGTCAGCAGATTATTGTCCATATAAATAGTAAACTTATCTGAAGCCAGGTAGTGCTTGAAATGCTCCATTACCGCCCAGACTATGGCAAGAAACTCCAGTTTAAAGGAACTATAGTTGTCGGGGTTCCTTTCCGTGGGACGAAGCTTCCTGCTGGCATAGGCAATCACTTTCTCTCTGCCTTGCTGTACCTGGGACAGCACTGCTCCCAATCCCACGTTGCTGGCATCCGTTTACAGTATAAAGGGTTGGCCATAGTCGGGGTAGGCCAGGACTTCGTCTCCCATAAGAGCCATCTTCAACCGAGTGAAGAATTGTTCTTCTCTTTTACTCCACTCGAATGGAGGACTCGGGTTCTTGGCCTTCTTGGACAGGCCTATTAAGAGGTCCTGCATGGGTACTGCTATCATTGTGAAGCCATTTATGAATCTCCTGTAGTAACCTACCAGCCCGAGGAACTGCCACACTTCCTTGATACTGGAGGGTCTTGGCCAGCCCTTGATCACGATGACTTTTTCAGGGTCTGGTGCCACACCTTCGACGCTTACCACGTGACCTAGGTGCACCTTGGGCTTCAACAGGTGACAATTGGATGGCTTTACTTTCAGGCCGAAACCGGATAAACCCTCGATCACCACAGCCAGGTAGGTGATAGCTGGGCACTGAAGGGGTGCAGTGCCACTTGGGGTTGGTTCTCGCAGCACCCGGATGGCCCGGTCTTTTAATCATATGAAGTCCATGTCAGGGTTTTGCAGGGCCATAATGCGCAGCTGTGTCCGGTGAGCGGTAGACAGGAGCCCCTCAGTAAACTGCTCAGTTAGCAATCTGTCCTTGTCTTGCACACTGTCGGGGTCTACCTGTTTAATGGCCTGCAGCGCCTCTTGCTGGTTTAGGGCATAGACCTGTACACTGTTCTGGGCCCTTTGTTTTCACCTGTAGAATTTCACTTTAATCTCCACTGCTGTGCAGGTGTCAAAAGTATGCTTCTGCCAGGCCAGGATTTGCCTAACAGTTCTTTTGTCGGTGTCCGGCCAGGACTTCACCTCCCTCTGGGCTGCACCGGTTAGTTGGCCAATAAGGATGCTGACCTTTTGGCTCTCTGACAGTGGGTACACTTCGAATAAACTATGCAGTCTCTCCTTAAAGTCGTTCAGGGTGTGCGACTCCCCTGTGTACTGAGGTAGCCTGGCCGCTCCTGGGATATTTGGCATGGAAAAAGGCATTATGGTGGCTGCTGCCGCGCCCGCTGCTGGATCCTCTCCTAGTTTGGGCATCTCCTTCCCCCTTAGTGAACCTCAACCAAGCTCTAGGTATCGTTACCGTAGTAAGCGGCTGCTCAGCAGGCGGGATGGATGGAGTGCCATGTGGCACAGTAACGGTGGCAATTATACAGTTCAATAAAGTCTATGGCACACAGTACCTGGTGACACCGGGCTACGAGAGCCTGTTCATGACGCCAAAATGACACGCCCACCAGGGCCGTGGGGTACTCGGAACCAGGTCGGACAGTTCTTTGGGGAAAATAAAAAAAAGAAGGACCAGCATATCTAAGCTAGTGTGAATAGGCGCCAACCAAAGAAAGTATATAATTCAAAAAGATTAAGGTTTGCACCATAACTTACCAAGAATGATTACTCTAGAGCAGTGTTTCCCAAACTCCAGTCCTCGCGGACTCTACGGGTCATGTTTTCAGGATTTCCTTTGTATTGCGCAGATGGTGGAAGTATTATCAAGGCATCAGGAATTCTCTCACCTGTGCAACACTATGGAAATCCTGAAAACATGACCCGTGTGGTCCGCAAGGACTGGAGTTTGGGAAACACTGCTCTAGAGCATAGGAACTGCACCGCTGCCATAGAAAATGGGAGAAAAAATTGAAAAAAGCCCAAAGAGAGGTCACATTACAGGACAGGGACCCAAATTACGAAGGACA
This sequence comes from Oophaga pumilio, assembly GCA_009801035.1. Taxonomy (NCBI): domain Eukaryota; kingdom Metazoa; phylum Chordata; class Amphibia; order Anura; family Dendrobatidae; genus Oophaga; species Oophaga pumilio. The sequence continues at coordinate 926 of VIAB01056621.1, read as the reverse complement.
CCTTGACATGGTAATTGGGCACACATATATTGGCCAATCTATGTGCTAAGAACCTTCCTTTTTTCATAGCAATTTTTGCAGACACATATATACACTATATAGCGCTTTTTTACATTTTTTCTCCCATTTTCTATGGCAGCGGTGCAGTTCCTATGCTCTAGAGTAATCATTCTTGGTACGTTATGGTACAAACCTTAATCTTTTTGAGTTCTTTGCGGAAATCACGGGGCCGTGACCCAACTACGTGGCCTTGGCTGTGCTGTAAATATTTATATATATTCTCGCATATTAGCCGAGATTTTCAGCCCATTTTTTAATGCTGAAAGTTCCCCTCTCAGCTTATGCGTGAGTCATATACTGGGGGTCAGCGAGGGAGGTGGAGCGGGGGTGTCAGATCATACTTACCCCCCGAGGAGTCTCTGCAGCCCCCCTGCTTCTTCCACGATCTCAGGCTCCTTCCTGCAGCGGTCAAATGTTACCGCTCATTAAAGTCATGAATATGCACATATTCATGACTTTAATGAACGGTACCACGTGACCGCTGTAGGAAGGAATAGCTGCCAGAGACCATGGGAGAAGCTGGGGGGATGCAGAGAAGCACCAGGAGGGGGTGAGTATATGCGATATTCACCTGTCCCCAGTCCAACGCTGCACGCCGCTCAGACCTCCTCGTCCTCTGGCTGTCACATTCAGGCAGAGGGCGCGATGACGTAGTTAGTGCACGCCGCGCCCTCTGCCTGAGCATTCACTGCCAGAGGACCCGGAAGACAGCGGCGCGCAGCGGTGGACCGATGACAGATGAATATCTCAGGTGCTGGGGCCCTGAGGCAGCGGTGACACCAGTACCTGTCCCCCATAGCGCGCCTGTGTCCCCGCCTGCTCAGGATGTGTGGCCCAGGTATGTAAGGCACACATTATCCTGGAGG
>VIAB01056602.1:0-11967 GCA_009801035.1 Oophaga pumilio | reverse complement strand
GGCGATGAGCTGCGCTCCCGCCGGGAGCGCAGCTGATCGCCCTGGACGTATTATTCCGTCCATAGGAATGAGGTCCAGGGTCACATGGACGGAATAGTACGTCAGATGGAATGAAGGGGTTAACCGAACACGTGTCCGGATACAGATGCTGGAAGTCAAGCGGCAAGCAAAAACCCTCACTGGTACAAAGGTGAGCAAGATCTCAACACACTTATGTGCAGTCAGAGTGGTAGCATATCCACTCACACACACCAACACAATTGACACTAGAGAGTCCGTGGGCTTCGCCATGAGCCTTTTAAAGCCAAACTGGGACCAACGTCTATGCTCAGCAGAACCAGCAGCGGCCGAAGCAGAATGGGAGACCGCAGAGGCTGAAAAGTCTTGGGATCTATCCCATGCAGTGGAAGAATCCCAGCACTTAACATTTGAGAGTGGAGAATTTGCCAAATTTCTTTTGTGAAGCAACAAACCATTTAGCTTTTCCAGAGCCTTTGTGCTACCAGTAACCTGGAAGCCCCCTATATTTCTGTTAACAGATGACAGATCTGAGTGGGGACTTGCTTTTTTTGTAGATTGAGTTGAAGCTTTAATTGGTAACATTTTACATAATGTTTGGGATCACATTTATCCAGTGCTCTACGCTGAGCACTTACTTTGGGGTTTCCATTTAAATCTCTGAGTAACGTGATTCAGATGAAACCCCCGAGGGATCCATTCACTATAATGAGGGAGCAGAGTTACTCTAGACTCCATTTGGCCTCTGTTCAGAGTTGTCCTTTTCAGAAGAGCACAAAACTGTGGCCAACAGCAATTTTATGCAATCCTAAAGAGACAGACACCACCGGTCACAAGTTCTATGGCATCCACAGTGCCTCCATCTGCCTCATTATACAAAATCTTCCACTGAGGATTCTGTCTGAATCACGAATTTCAGAGATTTACACGGACACCCCAATGTAAGTGCTCATCGTAGTGCGCAGGATAAATGTGCGCCGAGCCTTAATGCGATTTTTGGGAGGCAGAATGAAAAAATCAACAGCATGTGAAGATTTGGTTTAATTTATTTTTTACACAGTTCCTCATGCAGTGTAAGTGATTAGGCTACTTTATTCTTATCTGGTTTTCATGTTGGTCTGCTATCACACACTAAAAGACGCTTTTTATTGTGAAAACTAGTTTTTGCGCCACCATGTTTTGAGAGCTATAATTTTTCTATATTTCAGCGAACAGAGTCATGTAAGGGCTTGTTTTTCTTGTGGGACGAGCTGATGTCTTTATTGGTACAATTTTCGGGGGACATGACATTTTTTGATCGCTTTCTATTCTGATTTTTGTTACACAGAATGAACAAAAAACAGCAATTCAGGAATGGCTTTTTGTTTTTTTTTATACCGTTCCGAGCGTGGTAAAATTGGCAAGGCAGCTTTATTCTTTGGGGTAGTATGATTACAGCGATACATCATTACTATTGTTTTTTATATTTTGGCACTTTTACACAGTAAAAACTATTTTATAGAAAAAATAATTATTTTTGCATCGCTTTATTCTGAGAGCAATAACATTTTTATTTTCCTGCTGATGGAGCTGTGTGGTGGCTTCATTTTTGCGGGACAAGATGACATTTTTAGAGGTATAATTTTAATTTACATCTGTCTTTTTTATCACATTTTATTGCACTATTTATTCTGCGGTATGATGATAAAGCATTGTTTTTTGCCTCGTTTTTTACTTATATTTTTTACGGTGTTCATTGTAGGGGTTAGAGAACAGGACAGTTTTATAGAATAGAGCAGGTCGTTATGGACATGGTGATACCAAATATGTGTACTTATTTTATTTATTTTACTCATTTATATAGTGCCATTAATTCCACAGTGCTTTACAGACATTAATGGCACTGTCCCCGATGGGGTGCACAATCTAAATTCCCTATCAGTATGTCTTTGGAGTGTGAGAGGACACCAGAGTACCCAGAGGAAACCCACGCAAACACAGGGAGAACATACAAACTCCTTGCAGATGTTGTCCTTGGTGGGATTTGAACCCAGGACCCCAGCGCTGCAAGGCTGCAGTGCTAACTACTGAGCCACCGTGTACTTTTATTGTTTATTTTTTATTTACACAAATAAATGTATTTATTGGAAAAATATTTATTTCTTTTTTTTAATTCCACAGCGCTTTACAGACATTATTGTCACTATCCCCGATGGGGCGCACAATCTAAATTCCCTATCAATATCTCTTTGGAGTGTGGGAGGAAACCTACTCAAACAGAGGGAGAACACACAAACTCCTTACAGATGTTGTCCTTGTTGGGATTTGAACCTAGAACCCCAGCGCTGCAAGGCTGCAGTGCTAACTACTGAGCCACCATGTACTTTTATTGTTTATTTTTTATTTACATAAATAAATGTATTTATTGGAAAAATATTTATTTCTTTTTTTTTATTCAGGGATTTAAAAAAATATTATTTTTACACTTTTTAATATTTTTTTAACCTTTTTACTTTGCCCCATCCTGGGACATCACTGTATAGTGTCAGATCGCTGATCTGATACTCTGCACTGCAGAGTATCACATCAGAATCTGACAGGCAGGGAAGGCGACATGTCAGTGCTTGATCTCAGCACACACTCGCAAGCCACCTTCCCTGCAGGACCCGGAAGGACACTGCTGCTATATTTTGGGTCGGGGTTGGGTGTTTCCATGGAGACGATCAGAACAAGGCGATCGCATCATGTTGTCCTGATGGAAGCGTGCAGTGAACTCATTCCCTGTGCGATGCTCCTTTATGCCACTGTCACTACTAACAGCGGCATCAAAGGGGTTAAATCCTCTCGAACGGGGCTAGCAATGATGATGGCCATTGTTGCGGGGTGTCAGCCTCACACAGAGCTGACATCCGCACCCTATCACAGCGGTGCTCAGCTTGAGGCCGCACGATGGGTGCACCGTACCTTTACTGCTGTTTGAGGGAACGCAGCTCTCAAAAGAGCAGCATGTATACGGTGCATGTGGGGAAGGAGTTAAAGCATCTAACAAACAACAAACCCTTTTCTTCGCCCCAAACAGGGATAATTTTCATACTACCACTTGTCAAAAAGCAATGGCATCTTCCATGTAAATTGCGATTTTTGAACCAATGTTACATATAAAGTCTATCAGTGGAGTGTGGCATTAAGAAATCTGTTTGTTGCCACTCTTTACCATCTGCCATTTACTCCTAGCCATAAGTGATGTTGTCACTTGGACATTTCTATGGATGTGCTTACATCAAAGAGCTTGAAAAGGGTTTAGTACAGTTCTAGAAGACCTCAGTGTTACACATGAGTTTTATTTGTCGCAAATCACATTTTTGTGCAAATTTGACAAAGCTGACGAATTCAAATTTGAAAATATTCACTTATTTCTGGTGGTTTATCAAAAAATATGTAAAGAAACATTACATACAGTATTTGTTACTTTTTTTTTATCTATCCCCATTTTTCACAAAGGCATTTTTAGAATTTATGACCATGTACATTATTTTTGGATTTTTCATTTTGATTTTTATTTGCAATAACAAGGGGATGTTGGGTCTTGGTTTCTGCATGACAAGTTGTAGTTCTGTGAAAAGTCTAATTATGAAGTAAAGCTGTTATGAACTTAAAGACTATTAATTCAGCATTGGGGAAAAACAAAAAAAATCTAACTTTTTTGTTTATTTTTAGGTTGTATATTGCTAACTTAAACTAAAAAAAATCTAATTATAACTTAAATAAAACCAAAAATTAAAGAATTTAAAAGTGAAACTAAATTAATTGATTTTTTTTCATCAAACATGCTGTTACCGTTATCTGGTTGAAAAAGTTTATGATTCAATTATATATTGGTTCCATTAAATACAATTTGTTTAAATAACCTGCTTTGTGTCATTTAAAATATTTTAAGCAGATTGGGTGTATGGGTGAAAGTTGGGGTGAGAATGTGACTGAGATTTACAGTAGGTTACAGTGACCACCAATTTGCAGGAAGAGGTTAAAAATATGTTATTTTTTAAAAAGTTGTCCTAAATGTTTAAATGCTTTAAAGCATCACAACAGGGAAAGCAGTTCCAATTAATATCAGTTGGCTTAGGCTGTCCTTTTAATGCACATACAATATGTGGCAGACCCAACCGAGCAGGAAACAACATAAACAACAACTAGTTACCCTAAACGTCATGTTATACGAACAAAAAGAGTTTGAGGACTTTCGAAAACTAAAACTTGCTTGAATATGTATAACAATATCTACCCTGGATTTATTTTTGCTAGCTTCCACAATAAAACTATATAATGTTCTATAAAACAATGGATAGGATTATGCAAAGTATTGACTAAATGTGATTACAAACAGAATATATAAAAAATGTGCTAGATAGCTAACTCTTGCTGAAAAAGTGCTCCCAGTATAGGGAATTGTTTCAGTATTATTTTTAATCTTCAGGACATAATCTAATTATATATCTATTGTGAATTCAACATTTCAGAAGGGCTATAGAAATTCTAGAAAATTAAATTCTACACTGCTGAAATGACGAACAACTGGTGAAATATTAGCACTAGGTTTGACAGATTCCAATAAAACTACTTAAAAGTACAGCAGAGCATACTGCAATATATCACCATAAAAAATATTAAAATGTGTTATTCCCTTGCTGTTTCTGATCAGCAATAATGACATTATTTTCATAAACTCTTGGGTATGTTTATGTCTTATGTCAATGTTGTTATATCATGTTTAGAGCTAATACTGTGCACATTTATATGTTGTTTTCTTCTGATATTTCATAAAAGTGTATATAAAGGGGGCATCTTTTTATGTAATTTTTTTAACATTGTGTATGCAAAATAGATTAATAACAGAGTAACCTGTTTCTAGAAGCCCATTTAACACAGATGGAAATGCACATGACCTTACTGTCAAGTTTAACATTTAACACAGATTAGTTTCTGATATTATTATCTTGAGGTTATTTATCATATGCCCTTTTAAATACACAAGAGGAAATCTTGTCATAAACTCAACAGGGCAGATGTTCAAATATTACTCAGAGCCCAGTGACAAAGATGCAGCTTTTTTGCAGGCAGCCTAAATCAAGCACTTTTCAGAAATCAGATCTATCATGCTTAATATATTACTGCATGAGCTTTGCGACAATTCTCATCAAAGCAAAAGTCAGCACATTGAATACACTGCTTTGTCACAAAGGAAAAGCTTGCTTAGAAAACAATTTTATAGCCATTGTCAAAAAGAATTTTGATAAAAAATGTAAATAAGCACTCACATATTGACTAATTTATTGTTAAAATAATGCTTTTAACCTGAAGATATGGGGTTATGGGGCTATGTGGCGCCAAAACTTAGAGCCCTGCTTGGGTGGCACAGTCACGGGTGGCAGGGGTGGCGCTGATATGGTTTCAGTCACTTCTCAGTGTATACAGAGTGGTGGCTTTAATTGTGCACTGACTGACAGCAGTTGAGCCTGCTGTCAGTGCTGGAAGCATGGTTACAACAGTCGCCCTCTATACACAGAGCGGTGACTGAAACTGTGCCAGACTGTCATGAGCGTGGTTTGTGGAACCACTGTGCCACAGACTGCAGAGAGCCTTGAGGAGCATGACTAAGCGAGAACCAGACTGTTCACTAGAGCCTCTGATGGTGTGGTTAAACTTGGCTCCTGATGAACGCCTGGTGCCACTCCAGGACAGACCAACAGATGCGCAGCAGCTGAACCCAGTAGGACAGACTGGATTGTACAGCAGGCAGAGTTTGTATCAGAGTGCAGCAGGCAGAGTTCGTATCAAAGTGCAGCAGGCAGGATCTTCACTAAAGTGCAGCAGGCACGATCTGTACCAGAGTGCAGCAGGCAGGCTCTATACCAGAGTTCAGCAGGCAGGATCTGCTTCAGAGTGCAGCAGGCAGGATCTCCACCAGAGTGCAGCAGGCAGGCAGGCTCTGTACCAGAGTGCAGCAAGAACTGGTACGCAACCTTACGCAACTTGGATTGCAGAACAGAAAGGTTGCTCAGGCACCTCCCCAGTGAGGAAGAAGCAATATATACATAAGGCCTCACAGCCATTGGCTGGGGAGGAAATAGCAAGTGCACACCCTGGCCCTTTGAGAGGGCAGGAGAGAACGCGCATGCTTTAAGGACATGGTTGGAGGCCCGGCTGGAGGCTCTGCTAGAAGCATGCAGAGCATGGGGAAGGGAAAAACCAACCAAAGCATTGGTGAGAGAAGTGACACACCGGACACCCTGCCTGTCAGAGCAGGGATCCAGCATGGTGTTAGCACAGTGCCATCCCTATATCTGGAAGCTGAACGCTATGCGAAGCATCATTGATATTATTCTAAAAATACTATCTTTATTCCAAAATATTTGAAACATCTCAACAGTGAGGAGATAAAAAATAGAGAAATGTTTGAGGCCAATTACCTAAAATACAGTTACAATATACAATTGCGCTCAAAAGCTTACATACCCCGGCAGAATTTTTGTTTTCTTGGCCTATTTTTTAGGGAATATTTATGACAACACCACTCGTGGTTAGTGGTTGGGTGAAGCAATTTATTGTCAAACTACTGTGTTTTCTCTTTTTAAATAATAATGACAACCCAAAACTTCCAAATGACCGTGATCAAAAGTTCACATTCGTAATACCGTGTATTGCCCCCTCTAACATCAATGACATCTTAAATTCGTTTGTGGTAGTTGTGGATGAGGTTGTTTATTTTCTCAGATGTTAAAGCTGGACATTCTTCAAGGCAAAAAGCCTCCAGATCCTGTAAATTCCTGGGCTGTCTAGCATGAACTGCATGCTTGGGATATCCCCAGAGTGGCTCAATGATATTGACTGAGATGGCCACTCTAGAACCTTCACTTTGTTCTGTTGTAGCCAATGACAGGTCAACTTGGCCTTGTGTTTTGGATCGTTCTCATGTTGGAACGTCCAAGTAAGTCCCATGCGTAGCTTCCGGGCTGATGATTGCAAATTTGCCTCCAGTATTTGCTGATAACGTGCTGCATTAATCTTTCCTTCAAATTTGAATAAAGTTTCCGGTGCCTTTGTAGCTTGCACATCCCCAAAACATCAGCGATCCACCTCCGTGCTTTACAGTAGGAAAGGTGTTCCTTCATCATAGTCCTTGTTGACCTGTCTCCAAATGTAATGTTTATGGTTGTGGCCAGACAGTTCAATTTTAGTATCTTCACTCCAAATTACCTTGTTCCAGAAGTTTTGAGGCTTGTCTCTGTGCTGTTTTGTGTATTGTAGGTGAGATACTTTGTGGCATTTGCTCAGTAATGGCTTTCTTCTGGTGACTCGACCATGCAGCTCATTTTTCTTCAAGTGCCTCCTTAATGTGCATCTTGAAACAGCCACACTGCTAGTTTTCAGAAAGTCCTGTATTTCAGCTGATGTTATTTATGGGTTTTATTTTTCCAACCCGAACAATTTTCCTGGCAGTTGTGGACAAAATTTTTTGTTGGTCTGCCTGACTGTGGTTTTTGTTTCTGCTGGGGTATGTAAACTTTTGAGCACAACAATATATAAATCTTGATATAAAGCTGTGTTTGTATGTTTTTGTGTATTGTGACTGTATTTTAGGCTTGAGTAAGGCCATTTGGCCGAAACTTTGCTTTATTTTTGTCTCCTCATTACTGTATTGTTTTAAATATGACTGAATAAAGATTGGATTTTTATCATGATCTCTATTGTGCCTCGGATAACTTTAGATTTACTGCAGTTTTTGGACTTGGCAGGAGGCCCTGCCGAGTAGCATATACTCATCAATAGTGAATGGGAATTCTATGCTGGACTGGAAGCAGAATGTTGCTGGGGGAATAAAGTTAATTTACTACTGGCAGCAGGGGTCTCAGTACCGCATTGTGTCAGAATGCTATTAACCTGCAGATTAATCCGATATCTGCAGGTTAATAGCATTATTTTACATGACAGGTTCCCTTAATGCAAAATATCATACATTTATGAGATTCCTGTGTGTGGAGAGGTCTCAGAAGCTGAGCACTTTTCACATACAGTAGATGCTGGCTAAAATACATATTTGGCATCTTTGTCTAATTGTGATGACTAGAGCTGTACTTTGATTGTTGCTATTAACTATATAAATTATGCTGTCAATCTATGACATGCCACTGTCAATATTGTTAACATTTTATGGATACAGAAAATTTTAACCCTAACCCTTTTGCACACTCTGCCATACATATACATCACTGCCTTGATGCTTGTTTATGAAGCTGGCTCAGGAGCTGTGCCTGCTCCAAACAGGGCAGAGGCTATTTGTAGTACATATGACCGTTACGGCAATTGTCAGTGCTAGCCTTGATCGCTGCTGTTTAACTATTTAAATAATGTTGTCAATAAATTGTCAACATATTGACAAATTGATCATTGACAGCAGCATTTATGTTTCACGAAAGCCAGAGTGCTCAATCACCAGCACCCACCAGTACCCAACAATACCCGGCGATTGTGATAGCTTGCCATGGAAGCCTGGGACTTGCTAAAGGTGCCTGTTCCTGCCATCTTAGTACTCTTGTAAAGCACAGCCACAGGTCAGGATTTTAACTGTATATTGTAATACTTTTGTATTGCAGTACATAGTATAAGTGATTTCAGGTTCAAGTCCCAAGGAAAACAAATAAAAAGGTAAAAAAATATAAAATAGATATACAAATATAAATATAGAAATCACCGTTCTTCTATTAAAAATAAGAGTAAAAAAAGTCTGATTTATCAAAATATAAAATTAATCAACCTGATGTGTAAACAATTAAATGAGAAATTAATCAAAAATCACTATTTCTCCTTAAAAAGTACAACATAAAACAATCAAAACTTCAAATGTACACCAAATTAATATTAATAAAACCAACCGGTCGCCATTAGGGATGAGTGAACATACTCAGTGTCACTCAAGTATTTGGGTGTTCGGCACTCAGCGAGCATTCGCTGATACTCAAATTTGAAACTAGAATCCCTGCCCAGCAAGTTTGCCACCTATTACACAGCCAATAAACATGTGGGAATTGCCTGCGAGTCACTGTAATGCCATAGCCATCATGGTAGTGGCATTACTGTAATTGGCTGGCCGTATGACATAATCAGGGGACACACTAACGCCATTGCACAGCTAATAGACAGTTCTCATTGGAGAGCGTGCTTGTCCAGAGCTGTGTGTGCACAGTTGAACAAATCAGAGTCCTCTAGCATTTTATCTGGTTTTGATTCTAAACCATCATACAAACTGCTTTCCTGTTTGTATCAGATATATTCTGCAGTTTTATTTGCAAGGAAGGGCCACGGCCATGGGAGCGGCTTGTGCCCCGTCCTATGCGAACTTGTTTCTCGATTATTAGGAGAGGATATTTTTTCAGGATGAAACTGTAGGCAATAATGACCACGTTTGAATCCGATACATAGATGATTTACTATTCCTATGGTAAGGCTTTTCTTAAGTGGATCTTATTAACTTTTTATGACAATTGAACGACAATGTTTTCAATATTAGATTGACCAATAAATAAGATTGACGGCAGCTAGAGTTCCTTGATATAATGAGGTCTAAGGGGTAAGGTTTCTCCTTGTGGAGAGTGACATACCAGCTCTGGCTTGTCATGGTAAGGAGGCTTATGCATCTGGGAACTTTAATATGCAAATTGCCTCTTCAGAAAAAAAGAGGACTTGAACTCTATAGCGCCACCTGTTGGAAGTAGCGATCCTACAAGTCACAATCAACCCTTTAACGAGTCTTGCAATATGACTTAAAAGCCAAATCAGTATGGATAAAAGCCAAATCAGTATCTCAATTTGCAGACAAGGAGAAATCTTACCCCTTAGACCTCAGTCCAGAGCCTCTCACCTAGCCAAATCAGTTCTCATACTTTGCACTGACTAGGGCCAATAGCCCGAAACACCGTGTCTGCAAATTGAGATCCTGATTTGACTTTTATCCTACGTTATATTGCAAGACTCGTTAAAGGGTTGATTGTGACTTGTAGGACTGCTACTTCATGTCCTTATTTTTTCTGAAGAGGCAATTTGCATATTGATATAATGATTCTTATCAAAAAAGAATGGACACATCCAAATGGGCTTGTTTATGAAAAGCACTTCAGTAAATGCTCTTCTACATTCAAGCTCAGCTCATGCTCCCTTCACAATTAGAGCCATTCGAACTGTCCAATTCTAAAGGATGAAGAGAATCTGTTCTACTTCGGAAATCTTTGAACAGTAGGCCACTGACATAAAATTAAGATTTGAAGCCAGGATACAGTCGAAAGAACATCAAAAAAGCATACGAAAAAACAGGAAACATGCCAAATCAAAAACTCCTGATGTCATAAAATAGAGAGGTGAGTTTATGGCCTGCAAAAAGATCTGCAGATCAATGTCCTTCCTGTCATCTGATGCAAAAAGGGAATTTCAAATTTGAACCTTTATCTCATGCTATACCACTCACATTGTTTATTATGCCACCTGCCCGGGTGGCAAAATATATGTTGGACTGATCTCTGCGTACACATAGGAGAAAACATGAGGGATATTGTGGCAGCAAAAGAGGTAACATACTTCAACTTACTGAAAGCATTACCCAAACACATCAAGCGTTTTCATTCTTGTGATCCCCGTGATCTCATTATATGTGAAATTGACAAGGTCAATTGCGGCATCAGGGGAGGTAATGTGAAGCAGATTTTAGCTCAACTTGAGTGCCAATGGATAACCAGGCTCAATACCATGGCTCCAAGCAGCCTCAAAGAAAAATTGAGTTTTGCATGTTTTCTTTAGGTTAATGTTTTTCCACAAAATATTTATTAATTTGTTTATGCTTTTAACGTTTTAATTTTTCCATCTTTTTTAGTTGTATCAGCAATAGTGTGGTCAGTTAGGCCCGCCATTATATACTCTAAGGAACAATAGGTATTAGCAAGAAGTCCCATAAACTAAAACATAACTTTTATTATGATTACTAAAAAAACTTATATGAGGTAATAACAAACAAAATACATACCAGTGATAAAGTGCTTGTGCTAAAGTTTAACCAGCGCTCAATAAAGAAATGGCTTGATCTCACCATTTTCAGTTGTTTTGATCCTCAGTAGGTTGAAGACATGCAGAAGCAGACAAAATATATGTATGGGGGGAAATCCTCTCATCCTCTGTCGTGCCCCTGTATTGCACCTACCCAAGAGCACTCCCCAGGTGTCTTTAAACTACTGAGGATCTAAACAACTGAAACTTGTGAGATCAAGCCATTTATTTATTGAGCACTGATTAAATTTTAGCACTGATTATGTTTTTTGTTTGTTATTACCTCATCCAGGTTTTTTTAGTATTCATAACAAAAGTTATGTTTTAGTTTATGGGACCTCTCCTTGCTAATACCCACCTTCTTTTTTCAGTGCATATAAGCTATGGCTTTTTCCATATGGTATCCTTCATAGTATAGTGGCAACATTGAAGGTGCATTACAACAAGCAAATATCTTGGAACGTTCTTCTGATTTTTCAACATTTAGACTATGATTTCCCCTTTAAGATAACTGAGGTTTCACAAGTGGCTTTTTACTCTGACCATTTAGATTTAGCAATGACTAATTATCTGCCTCGATGTTTAAAAATTCTGTGTACTTTAATATCTGTGTACAGTATTCAAGCACTATACTTGCTTCTGATTAATAACAAGTGCATATCAGATTTTCTCAGACAATTTATACCTGCAGTAGTTCATTAGCTATGATATTAAGCATTATTACACTTTTATATTAATGTACTTTTTCTTGTTTCCTATATGAATCTGTTTCCTTATCGATTACACTCTTCACCCCGCGTTAGCGTGATCTATGTGATATATCCGTGTTTTTTTTCTCTGGGATTTTCACATGCATTCCGGACACGTATTTTGTGTGACATA
>VIAB01056600.1:0-11968 GCA_009801035.1 Oophaga pumilio | reverse complement strand
AGTGTCAGAAAGCTTGGTCTCAGTCGCAGGTCATGGGTTTTGCATGGGTCTTCGAAAGGTGCAGAAGTGTCATTGACAGTTACAGGAATCATTTGATTGCTGTAATTGCCTCAAAAGGTTGTAAAACAAAATATTAAGTTAAGGGTACCATCATTTCTGTCCAGGCCTATTTCATGAGTTTTTTTTTTTTTTTTAAATTCTGTGGAAGCATGGTTGAAAAGCAATGTCTGAATTTCATTTGTTCATTTTCATAGATTTTTGATTTATTATTACTTTTGTCAGATTCAAGTTATTTCTTTCACCTTTGTGGGTTTTTCTGTCATTAAACAAGGGGTACCGACAATTTTGACCACGTGTTTGTGTCCCTATGAGGGATCAGTCGCTAAAATCCATACGTTGATGGGTCACATCTGTTTTGGCATGCAATATTAGGCAATTTCTATATTGTGGCTGATCAGTATTTGTAAACTGTATATATATATTTATAGTTGTTAAATTTGATGGCTTTGGTAACAGCTATTTCCGTTGTCCACTGAACTCTACATACATCTGAATCAAACATAAATGCTTCTTTCTTAGAAAAAGAACTGGCAGCTTGTCTTAAGCTGCTTTTTCGCTGTTAACCAAGAGGGATAGCTGCCCTAATCAGATATTGTGACCCATTCAGAATGCCCAGTGAACAGTTGCCTGGAAAGCAGATTCATTAATGAACAAAGGCCCTTATTTTTCAAAGTAATGAGCAATTTCTGAACCACTAATTACAATTAGATATTTTTATTCTCAAAATATGAATCCAAAAAAACTTCTGTAATTATGAATGAGACAGACTATGAACTTGTTCTGTATTTATCAGAAGACATACAATTTTACATTGTACATGTGGCTAACAGTAATAAAGTAGGAATTCTAAAATTATGTGAGCATTATACGCTAAATGCTCTTGTCTATAAACTGATTTTATGGACCAATTTTATGATTCCGAAGTTCACTTATTATTCTGTTGGTTTGTTGAAATTTAATTTCTACTTCCTAAAGGGGATTTCTCACCTCCAACATTTATTATATATCCACACAACTTACTACTTATAATGTCTAACAAATTGGTGACTTATCTCTGGGATCCCAGCTTTTTAGGGAAAAAAGTAAGTCCCTCAAGGTCAATCTGCCAGACCTGCTAGACTCTAGTGACTCCATTTCTCCATTTAGTTAAAACTGTATGTGACAGCTAATTGGCTGGATAAGAGACCCTACCATCAAACATTTATGGTACATCCTGTGAATATTTCATAGGTACCGCATATCAGACTATTAAGCCTCAAGGAAACAACCCAATTTATACAAATAGAATATGCTGTGCAATAAGCATTATTGTGTTTCCTGAAGTTAAAGTATGATCAGACAAGAAAACTGTCATGTAAAAGACAGAATTCAGGAGAAACAGAGCTGGTTATTTTGCTGTGTGATAGTGTAAGTGGGTGAAGGAGTATCACTGCCTTGCCCTGCCCCCCTTAAGTGTTCTTAATGTTTATATGTACTAATTATTGTGTGTCGTTGTAAATATTTTGATGGTACTGCTACATGGGAACATGTATTACCACACATAGTAATGGTATTGCCACATCTTCTATTGTGTTACCATTTTATGTATAATTATTGTATATGCGTTGTGTTCTTTTAGTAGAATACTGTATATAATATATGTGATGTGTGCTAATGTTGTGTACAGTTTAGGGAACGTAAGGTGCTTTCTTTTGGCGACATTAGAGGAGGGCACTTTAATATATAGCTCTTATATACATTGGATAAGTGTAGTTCTGTTGTGTGCCACTAGATGGGGGCATACTAGTGGGCATTGTTAGGTGTAGCTTATAGGAAGTTCATAGAGGGTTAAGTGTAGGAGGGGCTGCCGGGTAGTAGTGAGAATTTTCTAGGAAGTTAGGTCAGACAGGGCCAGAGTGCCCAAGTGTCCACATGGGCTATAGGCCCAGACAGCTCGGCAGCCATGTAATGTTCAAGTGCTGAAGCCCACGTTATCCATGGCCACTGAGTATCATATCAGTGGGCCCTTACAGAGAAGGAATATGTGGCATCTTAGCGCTTGGGACAATGCTTTTAGGGCAGAAGTTGGCTGGACTAAGGAGATGAAAGGAGTTGGAGCTTCGACGGGATCGGTACAGACGGGCTGGATGCTTCACCAGGGGGGTCACCAAATGCAGTGATTGATGAATTCACGTCAGGGGCGAAGCAGGCTGAAGGAAATCTCATTATGGCGAGGTCAGGCCTGGAAGGAACTGGGAAGCAGTCTAGTACGGTCTGGTCCAGGCATCTACTGTAGTGACAACAAGCAAGGGAAAGATCAGGAAGAAAACGAATGTTATGATGTACCAACTGTGGATGTAATGTGGGAAATCCTAAATAAAGAAAGTGTTAAAGTTGTCCTTGACTGTGTCTCCATTGATGGGGTCTCCTAGAAGAAGGACCGTTAAGGCCTGGAAAGTGCCCGGGTGAAGCTGAATCTGGAGATGCAGGTATGCCGAGAAGAACAGTATTGTTTCATGTAGCAGAAGGACTGGACACAGCTGCCACCGGAATACAGGTCACGACTACAGTCCTGTCCTTCCTTTACAATACATTTATTGTCTGGGGAGCATGTGTGAAAAATCTCATCTTCGGAATTGGTTGTGCATGTTACAAAAATTTTAACTGGTTTCCAAACCCTTACCAAAGCAGATAATATAGAGGTGTTTTGACTCCTATTGCTTGCAACAATAGAGTATCAAAACTTTGTTATAGAGTCCCCAAAAAAGTTTAAGGTGGAAATGATCGAATGTTTTTAAATTTGAAATTCGCAAGTTACATCAAAATTTTCCTCCAAAGTTGATTTAGAAGAAATTCCAAGTCTTGCTTCAATTGACCAGAAAAGATGTGTATAACCGTATGAACTTTATTGAACCCCTTTTAAGATCCATAATGCAAACATAGCTTCAGAAATGTCAAAATGACCTAAACATATGGCAGGGACGCCAGCGTACTCACCACTCATGGCAGTTCTGTAGGCTGTATTGCTTAGGGAGCACTCGCAGGAGCTTCTTGGTTCTAAAAGAGACAGTGCGTGCCCTACTAAGATGTCCCCAGCTAATACCTGGGAAGTATCTGGTCCTTTATTCACCTTAACTCATTGGGAGGTGCCTATTTAACATCATGGACTTTAATAATAAATAATAATCTTTATTTTCATATAGCGCTAACATATTCCGCAGCACTTTACACACATTATTGTCGCTGTCCCCAAAGGAGCTCACAATCTAGACTCCCTGTCTGTATGTTTTTGGAATGTGGGAGGAAACCGGAGTACCCGGAGGAAACCCACGTAAACACAGGGAGAACATACAAACTCCTTGCAGATGTTGTCCTTGGTGGGATTTGACACTTGGTGGGAATGACTCCAGCGCTGCAAGGCTGTAGTGCTATCCACTGAGCCACCGTGCTGCCCTTTAGTGTCTAGCTTGTCTGTAAGTTGCTAAGTCCATTGTCGGGTGCACTCTTTGCCCGAACCTGTTTCTCTGGGTCTGTATGCCCAGCCCTGTACCTGTAACTGTTGTTGTTTGAACCTGTATACCAGGGTCTGTATGCCCAGGCCTGAACCCTGAACCTGTACCTGTGTCTGAATTAGGACCTGACTTTTATCCTGTTTGTATCTAGTTTGTATCTTTCCCTGTATCTGCTGTGTCAGTATCTGAATTTGTTTCTTCATCCTTCTGTGTCTGTATTAGCACCTGTTTCCAAACCAGCTTCCTCCAAACTTGTCTGAATTAGTCCCTACCCTATAACTGCTATAGCAGCTCCATTTCCTAATCTCCTGCATCTGAACCAGTACCTATTGCTAAACTGCAGTGCCTAAACCAGTACCTATCTCAACACCTGCAGTGTCTGAACCGGGCACTATCTCTAAATCTGTTATCTCTGTGCAACATTAGCGATTTGGGTGTACACTTGCTACTTCATAGTAAGTACCCTGTGTGAATCTGGCTTTGTCAGACTTGTGTGTACTTGTCCTTATATTCGTCCTGTGTCAACTTGGTCCAGTCTGCCCTGTCTGTACCGATCCTTGCTTGTATCCTGTGTGAACCTAACCTGTCTGTTCCATGTGAACCAAGTCCTGTCTCTCCTATGGGAACCTGCGGCTTCTTACCTGTCTGCATTTGCAGTTTCCCGCTTGTCCGCATCTACGGTTTCCTGCCTGTCCGCATCTGGAGTTCCGCCCCTTTCCGCACCTGTGCTTCCGTTTCTGCCCAGTCTCAGCTGGGTCTTACCCTTTTCTGTATTCCAGTCATACCTGCCCAGTTCTTTCTGAAGCTGATCTTTGTCTGTACTGGATCTTACCCACTCCCATATTCCAGTTGTATCTGCCTGTGACCAAGTTCTTCCAGAATTGTTCCTGTCTGTCCAGTCTGTACTGGACCCTACCTCTGCCTGTATATCAGCCATACCCACCATGCCTGCCAGTGCAACAGCAGTGCCCGTCTGTCTGCCAGTGTATCAGCTGTGCCCGCCTTCATATGCCAGTATATCAGTCATGCCCGTCTGCACTGTCCTGCCTATATACCAGCCATGTCTGCCTGTACCCACCTGCCTGTACATCACCTGTATCCACCAGTGCTTGTCTTCATACCAGCTGTGGGTGCCAGTACCTGTCTGTCTGTGAATCAGCTGAGTCAGACAGTATACTAACAGAACCTTTTTAACCAAATACAGCCGCATTGGTAGAATATATGTGGGTCACACCACACATGTGTGTGACCAGAAATCACCATTCATAATAGCATAATGACTTCCGTCCTATGTATGTGTTTCTTATGTCTTTTTCATATGATCTTGTGTTACTTTTTTATACGATTTACATAAATAAATATTTACTATTTTTTGCTAAAAAATCCTTTTTCACCAGTGACTCCTATTTTCTCCTTTATGTTACTAACAGAACCTGCCTACACCTGTCGTTACAGTGTCCTGTCCCTTTGAGAGTCAGCTGCTACTGTTGGATGACACCCTGGAATGGTACCTGGCAGCTACAGGGCCAATAGAGGCTCCAGTGAACACCAAGGTAGCTGCTTAGTCACTCCCCTCTGGGGTATGTCTGGTGCATGACACAGTGAGTCCACGATCTATGCTCGCGACAAACATTCTGGATTGTTTAAAAGACACTGCACTAACAGACTTTTTAGTCTTTTTAAATTGTAAAGCAATTAAAAAATTATCCCTTTCCGGGGGCAGATGTCTGCTTTGCAGCTGTTTATACACAGCTGGTACACACAGAAAAAGCCATGTCTCTTTTACAAGTTGTCATGCAAAAATTATCCGTTTACTGAGCACTAAAAAGTTTGGTGTTGGCTACTTGAGAAAGCAATAACTTTTTCAAAAGCCATCCAATAATCATTGGTATTTTGGAATCAGGAACATGTTTGCTGTTTGATAGTGATGAGCAAACATGCTCTGTAGTGCTCGGTGCTCGCCCGATGCTCGGCGAGTCCCAAGCATTTCCGGGGTTGCTTGGCGGGAGCTCGGGTCTCCGCCCTGCAGGTTTGGTGCTCTTTAGAGTGCCAATCAACAATTGTCTTCCACGCACTATAATGCCGCAGCCATGTTGGTTGTGGCATTACAGTGATTGGCTGGCCACGCAAGCGTCATCAGGTCTATATCAGACCTGGCGCCGTCCAGAATTGGTGTTGTATAAATGTGGGTAAACCATTATTGAATACACAAATCCAGCTAAACCAACAGTCCTTCTAAGGACTAATTAAGGGGTATATAGATATCAGTGCTAGGCAGGCATTGTATGCGGCATACTTCATTGCATACAGCAAGAGGGTCCATTCCATTACTGCCTGCTGCTGACTATTACAGATATTTACCGTATATACATACAGTACAGACCAAAAGTTTGGACACACCTTCTCATTCAAAGATTTTTCTGTATTTTCATGGCCATGAAAATTGTAGAATCACACTGAAGGCATCAAAACTATGAATTAACACATGTGGAATTATACATTACACTTTACAAAAAAGTGTGAAACAACTGAAAATATGTCTTATATTCTAGGTTCTTCAAAGTAGCCACCTTTTGCTTTGATTACTGCTTTGCACGCAGAAAAGGTGAACGGATGGATTCTACATGCCTGGTTCCCACCGTGAAGCATGGAGGAGGAGGTGTGATGGTGTGGGGGTGCTTTGCTGGTGACACTGTTGGGGCTTTATTCAAAATTGAAGGCATACTGAACCAGCATGGCTACCACAGCATCTTGCAGCAGCATGCTATTCCATCCGGTTTGCGTTTAGTTGGATCATCATTTATTTTTCAACAGGACAATGACCCCAAACACACCTCCAGACTGTGTAAGGGCTATTTGACCAAGAAGGAGAGTGTTGGGGTGCTACGCCAGATGACCTGGCCTGCACAGTCACCAGACCTGAACCCAATCGAGATGGTTTGGAGTGAGCTGGACAGCTCACCGCTTCAATTTTGAATAATCCCCAACAGTGTCACCAGCAAAGCACCCCCACACCATCACATCACCTCCTCCATGCTTCACGGTGGGAACTAGGCATGTAGAGTCCATCCGTTCACCTTTTCTGCGTGCAAAGCAGTAATCAAAGCAAAAGATGGCTACTTTGAAGAACCTAGAATATAAGACATATTTTCAGTTGTTTCACACTTTTTTGTAAAGTGTAATGTATAATTCCACATGTGTTAATTCATAGTTTTGATGCCTTCAGTGTGATTCTACAATTTTCATAGTCATGAAAATACACAAAAATCTTTGAATGAGAAGGTGTGTCCAAACTTTTGGTCTGTACTGTATGCCCAGGTATCAGTGGTCAGGAATAATTTTTTTTGCATCTTAATCCTGATTATTTTTTTCAAAAGCAATCCAGAGCACACGGTTTATTTTCTCCATTTGCTTGTTGGCACTGCAGAATACAGCAGATCCTTTCCATAGTACAGCGTTAAAAGCTATTTTAAACAGGGGTTTGGCCGTCACAGCGATCACAGAATTCTGCCATTTCTGTGCTACTTTAAAATTTTGTTGGAATGTGTGATACAATTTATTGACACCAGTTTCCTGAAAAAAAATAGTTACCTACAGGCCAGCTATTTTACACTGGGTTTTGTCTGCCACACAGGTAGCATATATGAGTGTGCTCCAAATTGTGCCATTTCAGGCCTCCATTGCATTTTTTTTGCTTTGTCTTAGCCTAGCTATTGACACCAGTTTGCTGTTAAAAAAAATACAGGCCAGATATTTAAAAGTTAGGGATCTCCATCACAGGCCTCACATATTAGTGCACTCAAAATTGTGCCATTTCAAGCCTCCATAGCATTTTATTCCTATGTCTTAGTCTAGTTATTGACACCAGTTTGCTGTAAAAAAAAATACAGGCCAGATATTTGAAAGTTGGGTATCTCCGTGGCAGGCCTCACATATTATTGCGCACAAAATTATGCCATTTCAGGCCTCCATTGCATTTTTTTTGCTGTGTCTTAGCCTAATTATTGACAACAGTTTGCTGTAAAAAAAAATAATAAATACAGGCAGGATATTTGAAAGTTGTTACTTACAGGCCAGATGTTTTAAACTGTGGTTTTCCCGCACACGGAACACCTATAAGTTTGCTCAAATTCAGCCATTTGTACTGAACGTGGAAAATATTGTACTCCATTTAAAATGGGCAAGGTGGGTAGCAAGGGACAGAGAACTGGACGTGATGGTGATGTTGCATGCAGAGGCCGTAGCCGAGGCTGTGGGCAAGCTGAAATTGGGCCACAACAAACACCCACATCTTCTCGCCCGACCCTCCTGTCCAAATTACTAGGGGACCACAGCAGCACAACTGTATTGAACCCAGAGCAGTGTCAAAAAGTTATTGGATGGATAGCGGAAAATGCATCCAGCCACTTTGTCGCCAACATCATCACCACCCTGTCTTCCCCACGGTCAAGTCTGAGTAGCCATGAGTCTGGACCGCATAATCCTCACCCTGATCCTCCTTCCTCCCACCATGCCGAGCGCCCGGAGACAACTGATCCCACACTTGGACAGTCTAAAGAGCTGTTCACTTTTCCATTTATAGATTCGGGCCTCTCGCACGGTCCACTTGAAGCGGAGCAAGAGGAGATCGCATGTAGCGATGCCCAAATATTTGAGCTGCCACGGTCACATGAAGGCGACGGTGGGAAAGTGTCAGAAGAGGTGGACGATGATGAGACACAATTGCCAGAAAGTCAGGAGGAGGACCAGGGTGCGGAAGTGGAGGACGAGGTGGTGGATGATATAGTAACTGACCCAAGCTGGCAGGAGGACATGCAGAGCGAGGACAGCAGCACACAGGGGGAGGGAGGTGTAGCACCCCAACAGGCAGGAAGAAGCAGTGTTGTGGCCACAGACAGAAGGCAGCCAACTGTTCCCCATAACACCAACACGACAGAAGTTGCCTGTCCAAAGGTTATGTCTTCCCGTGTCTGGATGTTTTTTAAAGACTCAGCCGATAACCCCAAAAAGGCCATTTGCACCACCTGCCAGGCCAGCATCAGCAGGGGTAGTGAAACTACCAGCCTCACCACCACCAGCATGATCAGGCACACAGCAGCAAAGCACCCGACTTTGTGGGCCAAACGCCAGGGTCCACGAACAGTGTCTGCGGGTGACACCACTGCTTCTTCCGCTGTTGTGTGTGCAAACCAATCCCCTGTCCATGGTACATGCAAAGATGCCACCTGCCCTGCACCTGTTGTTGCACACACTCAACTAGCACCATCATCAAGGACGTACACGTCCTTTTCCCAGCACAGAGTTCAGTTGTCCATACCCCAGTCCTTGGAACGAAGGTGCAAATACACAGCCAACGTCCCACAGGCCACACTACTAAATGCACACAGTTCTCGTCCGCTTGAGCTCGAAATGTTGCCTTTTAGGCTCATAGAGACTGAATCTTTCTGCAACCTGATGACGGCGGCCGTCCCTCTGTGCTCGGAGCATTTATTTTTGTTTTGGGTTATTTTTTTTGCCTTACATACAAATCATTATCCTGTAAAGGATGTTCCTTAACATATTTCCCAGGAAAATGCATTTTGGTATCATTTTTGTATGTTTTATTGTGGGCCTGTAAAAGTGACGTAAGACTCTGACAACATTGCTCACAGCAGTGACCTGGGAGTCAGAAATGCTTCCAGTGGTCTTCCCTATGATGATCACATGTCATTTGAGCACTGTTCCCATCGATTTCTGCCGTTTTTAGACCCTAACAAGAACCCCTTGGGAGCCGCGGCAAAAATGCTCGAGTTTCCCATAGACTTACATTGAACTCTTTGCTCGGGTTGAGCACCCGAGCATTCCAATATGCTCGACTTGAGCAACGAGCACCCGAGCATTTTAGTGCTCGCCCATCACTACTGTTTGATAAATGAAGAAACAGTGGTGTTTTATCAAATTATACAAAAATTATCCTTTTATTTAGAAAGCAGGAATAGGTTTGCTCTTGAAAAGTGACTAGCTTCTCAAGAAACCATGCAAAAATGTTCCCTTTTGTGGGAGCAGAAACATGTTTTTGGACCAGAAAATCCTATAAAAAGAAGCACTATAAGAACCAAAGAGTTAAAAGTAAAGAACTTTATTCAGATAACATCACAAAATATAAAGATAATACAGGGATAACAAAGGGATTGGCAAGGGTCAGCCAAAAAAAGGGTAGCACCATGGTAACAAACAGGCATACAATTCCCGAACCAAGGTAAAAAAGTAAAAACCTAGTGGTCAGCTCAGAAAGTGCATGTGTATTCTGCAGCAAAAAGTATCATTGTATGTCAAAAGAGTAAAAGAAATTAAGTCAAAAAATAAAGATACACTGAACGCATTACAGACTCAAATAGCAGCTGAAAGACAGCATTAACAGAGAGTACAGAGCCAAGACCAAGGTAACAAGTAGCATATGATATTAAATAGGTTACCTGAGGGACCGTGGTGACACCCACCCCAACGCGCATTTCGGCGTAGTGCCTTTTTCCAGGGGTGTGACATCATGGGAAAGAGTGGGATATTTAAAGAGGGGACAAACTAATCCAGGCGTTTGTATAAAAAACTGCTCCACAGTGGTGTATGCGCAGTCGGACCACATCCGGAGCATGGCAACACCGAGGGCGTCATAGGAAGAGGAAGCCCGCATCACCTGAGCATACCCACAAAGGATCATGTGAGCGGGAACAAGGACACGAGCTCGCTCAGACCTGAGAGAGACGCCGTCAGTGATACCTCGCAACTGCGTGCATGTGCACAAAGCACACAATCATTGACAGGGATAACTGAAAGCCCATACAGAAGAGAATGATTGTATTAACATATGGGATCAAATAAGAGGAATAGGAAGAGAGAAATAATGCAAAGGCATAGTGAGAGAATCCTAAAGAATGTGTCTTAGTGACCTTTAAACCAATTACAATAAATATATAAAATTAATGATACAATAAAATATATTATATAAAATGTGTATAAAAGTGAATACTATACATCATAAAAAATATGAATAAAAGCATAAAATATCAGCATATAATTATAATGTGATATTTCAGTTTTTCTTTTTTAATAAATTTGCAAACATTTCTACATTTCTGTTTTTTTCAGTAACGATGGGGTGCAGAGTGTACAATAATGAGAAAAAATGAACTTTTTTTGCATTTACCAAATGGCTGCAATGAAACAAAGAGTGAAAAGTTTAAAGTGGTCTGAATACTTTCCGAACTCACTGTACATTAAGAGCTTGTGACAATTACCTCTGACTTTCAGTCAGTTAGAAGTTGTGGTCACAAGATAGCGGTGCAGGACCCAAGTGGACCAAAAAAAAACAGCAGAAGACAGGAGCTGTTAAGTATATTACTAAAGTCAGGGAACTTAAATTAGTGGCACCATTCCAGCACTGAAAAAACCTACTCGAGTAGTGCTTTAACTTGGCATACAAGTGAATGACTTGGCATATAAAATCAGGGAAGGACGCTAGTGCAACTGTAAAGTGCTGCAGAGTGGTAGTCATGATTGAGCTGCTGTCCGGGTTCGCTATTGCACTTTACAGACACATGGTGTCCCAGTCCCAGTGTGCTGCAGGGTGTGGAGTGCATTACGCTAACTTGTAGGCCACAGGCCTCTGCTTCCTCCAGGCTTCTATCCTCAGGAGCTGCCACACACAATTCAGAGAACACCAAGTTCTTAACAACAGGCAAACATGTACTAATTAGTAGTGATGAGCGAATTTGTCCAGAAAATGATTGGCAAACATAAATTCAGCAAGAATATGGCACATTTGGACTCGTGAATGGAAACAGAGCAAAATTTTATAAATCAGGAAAAATCTGAAACATTCGGTAAAAAGTGCGGTAATATGTTTGCATTGACACAAAAGTATTTTCAGCACTTTAGCAACGATAATGGTGGTGTATCAAGAGCGTTTGACACGTGATTGATGAGGGGGGGTTTGCAGAGCTAAGAGGAGTGGCGTTCTTGTAAACACTCATTTTTTTTTCCCTAACTTTATGTGTGCACATTGCGGCTAGCCAATCAGGGCATAGGAAACACCCACAATGTCCTGACACAACGGCTTGTGTCATTGGCTGCTCAAATCACATGTCCCTCTCCATATAAATAGCGGACCTCTTGTTTTAGCGCCATTTTGACACTGTAACAGCGCAGAGAGGCTGCTCCTGATGCTGGCACTGTTAACAACTAGATTTTAGCTAGTTAGTTAGGCGGTTGTATATCAGTCAGATAGTGTAGCTAGCTACTGTCCAGTGTGGCTGTTAAATTTACCTTCCAGCACTTTTTTATCTTTTCTGGACATTACTGAGGTCCACAAAAAAGCCAGCAGGGGTCATTTTGTGGACTACTTCTATTGTGCTCCATGCACGAGTATAGCATTCTAATTA
>VIAB01056594.1:0-11970 GCA_009801035.1 Oophaga pumilio | reverse complement strand
AGTAATGTAATGTATGTACACAGTGACTCCACCAGGAGAATAGTTAGCGCACCTCTTGAGTGCAATACTGGTTGTATGTCCAGACCAACACGGGATCAGTCATATATGCAGCTATACACGCACACTTTTCATCCAGCCTCAGTAGATCTGCATGTTCGTATAGCTCTGCACAAATTTCACAGCCCATCAATCAATCAGTTTCCTTTCTGAAGTCAGCTATTTACCGAGATAATGAGCCCTAACAGAGTGCAGGCAGCCTGGATAGCTCTTTATCAGCCCTTTCAAACTACATCTCCATGGCAAACACAGTAATCATTCTGTCTTCCCAGCCAGTGTCAGTGACAGGATGCAGATGACAGACGCACATAGTCATCAGGTCTGAAGGAGCTGATTTAGAAACAATCCCAGCTCCTGCCTGATCGCTCTAATTACTGAGGGCGTTAATAAGCGCGCAGGTAGCCAGGTCGTGACTGCTCTCTGTCTGCACGCTGACTTTCCTCCTCTCCTTTGTAGCTCATGTTTACATCCTTCTTGACACGATTAATATGCAGTTAATGTTGGTAGGCAGCTTTTATTGTGACAAATGGAGGGAAAAAGTGTGCGGCACAAAATGCCAATTCGCATACTGACTGCCAAGTAACATCGCTACTAGAGATGAGCGAATCGATTTGATGCAAATTGAATTCCTGTGCAATTTTATGAAATTTGCCGGATTCCAAAAATTTTACGTGAGCAATGTGATTTGCACGAATCATTGAAAAATGCAGAAGCAGATTTCATCAGCTAGAGAAGGCTCATATGACATCAGGAACGACCAAGCAAGCTTCCCGATCATTCCTTCCAGCTATCCCATCACATGGTGTAGCGCAGTCAATCAGGAGGGGCTATCATAGCCTGTATAAAAGCCGAGGCCGGAATGAGAGCAATAAGTCACATGTTTAGTGAGGCAGTCGTTGCAGTGACACCGAGAGGCGAGGATGTGTTGGTGAGGTCTTGGTGCCCCTGTATGGATGGCCTATGGAGATTGGAGATCGTTTGCCAGCTGGGGCTTGCTACAACGTGCTACAGTCGTGATATCTATCGTCTTGATGTGAGGAACTATCTTAAGGACTGTTGTTGCCAGCTGGAGCGGGAGACGTGTGCTACAGTCGTGGTATGGAGCATAGACTGACTACAGACTATACTGGTGGAAGATACAAAAGCTGCGGGCCAGCCAAAAATTGGGATACAGTGGGTATCGCCTGGTATGGGGCCAGTTTCAGAACTATTGGCTCCAGGATGGGATCTGTTCGACTGGGGACATTGCATTGTGACCATTTACCCAGAATTGTTGTAAAACGTAGGGAATGAAAAATAGTTGCATTGTTAACCTGCCTAGGTGATTTTCAAAGCTCACAACCTCACATCTTCACAATGATAATGTGGAAAAGTGGAATAATAAAGCCATCTTTCTTGGCCTCGGGGAAGGAACTGAATGTTTTCCTCGGGTGATTGAAAGTGTAACTATGATTGAATGTAATATCATTACATGAATAAAGAATGAAGAAGGGGGTTTAGGCATGTATAGATGCCAATAAATAAAAGTATATCATCAGTACAGAGTATTTCAGGAGAGAATGGATGGAGGTCGTGCAGCACATGACAGGGATACTTTCATTATATGAGTAGGAGGATAGAGCAAAGCAGGGGTGTAGTTTTTAGGGGTGCCTGAAGGATCAGATTTTTAAAAGGGTAATTACGCCACATTGAAGTAACTCAGCAGCACAGAGTATTTCAGGAGGGGATATTTAGCCTCTCTAGGGCAGTCTTCACTTTCGTGGCCGGCATGAGGAGAGGCCTAGTAAACCCCATAGACACCTAAGAAGTATAGAGTACCCTGGTCCTGCTGCCACTGATCCTGAGCCGGTGCCTAAAGAACCTCTCCTGAAACACTCTACTGCTGCGGCATTGCAGTATGGATTCTTCAGGCACCACTGACCTGTCCGCTCGTGCCGATTAATGCTTCTGAAGCCTATGAGGAGACAAGTGCAAGGTCCCTGACATTCAGTGGAAAGAGCAGGGCCCCAGCAGAACAGAAGATTTCAGGGTAAGAGAGTGCTAGAAGAGATAGGGCTGTATGTGACTGAGACTGGGAGCAGCCAGGTTCACCTCCATATAACGAGCACCACAACCTCCATGCTCCTCTCCCCGGTTGGTTGCGCCATGTTATGGAATGTAATGTAGGAGAAAATTGTGACTTGATCATTTGAGGAGAGGATGGCGACAGGCGATGCTCTAGTGAGCAGGCGGCATTTTGCTGAGGCATCCTATAGATGATGACCTACTTTCTCCGGATCAGTCATCACCACTCTCGCTGCTCCACGTCCATCCGATTTGCAGAGGTTCCTTCGCATTCGCTCATCGCTTAGATTTCTGTGTGGGTGTGTGGATGGATTTGTTCTTACCCACAGCCGGCGGTAACTTTCCAAGCTGTTGGACATGCTCCCGGCTGAGCAGACTTTTGAAAGGGGTGGGCAGGAAAAAGGCTCTGAAATGGCTATTGCCAGGGAAAATACACGTCCTTTAGAACAGAAGCCGAAAAAAGCAATGTGTTTGGGTTCAATGGGTTCTTGTATTCACTCAGAGCCCCAGTCAGCAGCTATGAACTATCCCTGTAGACTGTGAGCCCTCGCGGGCAGGGTCCTCTCTCCTTCTGTACTTGTGTGTCCCTTGTCTAGCACACGTTTATTGTACCTGTCTATATTTTCCCTTTTCATATGTAAAGCGCCATGGAATAAATGGCGCTATATAAATGTGTAATAATAATAATAATAATGAACACCAGCCACTATCAGCAAAACCTGTTGTACTCATTGTATATAAGATACCATTTATTTGATGTGCATACTAACATTGAAGCTATTAACTCCTTAACCACCGGGCCATTTTCCATTTTTGCATCTTCGTTTTTTGCTCCACTTCTTCCCAGAGCCAATATGTCAATATGGCCATGTAAGGGCTTGTTTTTTGCGGGACAAGTTTTACTTTTGAATGACACCATTTGTTTTAGCATGTCGTGTACTGGAAAACAGGAAAAAAATTCCAAGTGCGGTGAAATTGCAAAAAAGTGCATTCCCACAGTTTTTTTAGCATGTTCACTAAATGCTAAAACCATTATGATTCTCCTGGTCAGTACGAGTTTATAGACACCAAATGTATGTAGGTTTTTTTTTATTTTAGTGGTGAAAAAAAAATCCAAAGTTTGTTTAAAAAAAAAAAATTGCGCCATTTTCCGAGACCCGTAGCATCTCCATTTTTCATGATCTCGGGTCGGGTGAGGGCCTATTTTTTGATGATGAGCTGACATTTTTATTGATACAATTTTGGTGTAGATACAATCTTTTGGTCGCCCGTTATTGCATTTTATTGCAATGTAGTGGTGACTAAAAAATGTAATTATGGCATTTTGAATTTTTTTCTCATTACGCCGTTTAGTGATCGGGTTAATTCTTTTTTTATAGTGATAGATCGGGCGATTCTGACAATACCAAATATGTGTATATTTGATTTTTTTATTGTTTTATGTTGAATGGGGCGAAAGGGGGTGATTTGAACTTTCATTTTTTTAATATTTTTAAAAACATTTTTTTTTACTTTTTGCAACTGATTTGTTATGGACAATCCAGCTGCAAACCAGAGGATAAAGTTTGAGTTATTTTTGTAAGTTGCCAAAATAAAGACGTTTAAGTTGAACTAACCTAGGTCACTTCCTCTATTCTGCATTGTCGTGAAAGCCGCTGCATTGCATATGGAATGGAGTGCGGGTAGTTTGAACTAAAGGCATACCCCATAGAAAGCTGCATGTCCGTAATTAAGCTTGTGAAGTTACAAGTCAGTCCCGTGGACAATATGGAAGAGCTAATAAAGCAGTTGGTTCTCACCCAACAGCCGCAGCTCCAGTTTCGGCGGCAACAGCAGCTTTAGTAGTGGCAACAGCAGCAGGAGCTGTACCAGCAGCAGCAGACTAACAACCTGATAGTGCAACAGGTTGCGACTCTGCAGGAAACGCCCCCACCACCGACACTGGTCTATCCTGAGGCCCGGGATAAAGTCGGGGCAGTGCTGCAGAAAATGAGTCTGGAGGACGACCTGGAAACCTTCTTCACTATCTTCAAAAGAACCAAGGGACAGGTGAACTTGCCAGTGGGCAGAAATGGTGGCCCTGTTCCTGATGTGAAATGCTCAGAAGGCGTACTTTGATCTCAGCTTTGAGGACGCCTTGGGCTATAGACGCCTCAAAAGTGAGATCCTTGCCTGAATGGGCGTCAACACATATTTACAGGCGAAGCTGGTATATCAGTGGACCTTTGTGGAGGCACAACCCGCTAGGTCTCAGTCATTTGACTTATTGGATCTGGTAAAAAAAAATGGCTCCAGCCTGAGACCTTGACCCCAACCCAGATGATAGAGAGGGTGGTGGCCGACTGGCTTGTGAGAGCTCTGCTAGCAGACATACAGCATTACGTGAGGCATCGGGACCCGGGCAACCTAAACCAGGTGGTTAACCTGATCAAGTCTCTTGGACTCTGCGGCTATAACGCTGGCCTCTGTAAGCCCAGAAGCCTGGAAGAGGGACACGATTATTGCTGGGGTCATTTAGAACCGAGCTCATATTGGAGCGAGGGTGGCAGGAGACCAGTTTCCCCCAAACCGGTCTTGTTGACTAGTTGAGCCACCGCTACCAGGTGCTGGTAGTGCCAAGGGCCAGGACATGGGACTGCTAACTGCCCTTTGACTGCTGAACCCATGGACTGCAGATTTACTTGCCGGGTATCAATGTATGCCCAGGCGTTCTACACCGCAGATACAGGTGCGCATCAATAGACACTGGGCAGAGGGTCTCTTGCACTAAAGGAGCCTAGTGACACTCATCCATGGGTCATTGATCTGAGTTAGAACCCACTGGGGGAAAAGCCGAGGTAATTTTTATACACGGCGAATTCCACGAGTATCCAACCGCAGTGTGGGGGGGGTTATACAGTGGGGTAAATAAGTATTTGATCCCTTGCTGATTTTGTAAGTTTCCAACTGACAAAGACATGAACAGTCTGTAATTTTAAGGGTAGGTTAATTTTAACATTGAGAGATAGAATCAAAAATAGAATGCAGAAAATGACATTGTATAAATTATATAAATTTAATTGTATTTTGCAGTGAGAAGTAAGTATTTGATCCCCTACCAACCATTAAGAGTTCTGGCTCCTACATTGTCCCAACCTGGCTTTTCTGAACGTCTACATGGGGCCAGAGGACCTGATTGTCACAACCTAATTTTTCCGAATGTCTTTGAGGGTTCAGCGATGGTCAATGGAGCAGATTTGCATTCCTCAGCTTAAGCTGAAATTCTGTAGAATCTCTCTGGGAACAGAGGCAGATCCCACTTTTATAGTTCACAACTGTCCTTCAGGCCATCATCCGCAGGTCAGGGAGAAGGTGGGAGAAGGTGGGATGAGGTCATCTTTCATTGTTCACGAGTATTCAATAAGTTGCATAGTTTATCCTTCAATGTTTGCAGGTCAACAAGCTGCATGGACTGGTACAATAAGTAATCAACAAATTAGCAAACATCAGTTGTTCAATGAACCTGCATCCCTATCCTCGTAGGATAGCAACACAATAAGTTGCATCAAATATCAATTCAAGAGTCAACATTCAGGTTAGCCTGTGGCTATTACATGACTGGATGTGGATTTCCCATTTGCCGTTCACACAAAGATGGGATAATGATCCCACCATATGATATATTCAAGTGGTGTGACATTTGTTTGGTGTTAGGAAATTGGGGTAATCCACATTTGAGTTTATTGGCCACATTTAACAGAGGGCAGAGAGTAGTGACCTTATCCAGGTTTTTGAGAAAAGGTAATTAGCAGAGATACATTACTTGAGCTATATGTGAATGAGTATATAAGAGGCTTTCAGTGTTTAATGTTAAAGGAGTCCGAAACGTCCCTAGAGTTAGACCTTGCATCCTTTTTGGTGTTTATATGTTTTGGAAATGATTTTTTATGGAAATAAAGTTGAATCTGTTTATTCAAAAAAAAAACTTTTTCGGGAAAATTTATTTATATGCTCTAGGAGATCCTAGTTTCATTATATACTGGGACTTTGGTATTTGTGTATGTATTGGGAGCATGATATTTAGCTATGAGGCATTAAATTCAAGGGAGGTCATATGAACAATGACCTATGTCTCTTGACCCACCGAAGAAAAATACATCTGGCCTGATAAAGAATAAATGCAGTGTCATCACAGTTACAAAGGAATTGTGTAAACTGCTCCAGATAAAACAATTACGCATATCTGTGTACCACGATACACAGATGGTCTAATAGAAAGATTTAACAAGTCAATTAAATCTATGCTAAAGAAAGTGGTCTCCAAAGATGGGAAGGATTAGGATATACTGGCCTATTTAAGGTTTGCTGGCCGAGAGGTATCGCAATACTCCGCGGGATTCTCTCTATTCAAACGATTATACGATAGAAATCCCAGGGGCCTGCTGGACATTGTCAAAGAGACGTGGTAACAGGAGCCCACTCCCCATAAAAGTGTAATAGAGCATGGGGAGTAAGCAGGACTGCATCACGGCTGTGATGCCGATTGTAGAGGAACATCTAGTGGAAAACAACAGAGCTAAGTACAATAGTAAGGCCACAAACAGGTCCTTTAAAAAAGGGGATAGGGTATTAGTTTTATTGCGTACCGCAGAAAGTAAGCTCATGACCAAATGGCAAGGGCCATATGAAATCTGGGAAAAAGTTGAGAGAGGAGAACTACAGGGTATATCAGCCTGGAAAGAGGAAATCTGAGCAACTATAATATGTCAATCTGTTAACCCCTTCCCGACATGCGCCGTACTAGTACTGCTTTGCGGGAACTGCATTCCACAGTACAGGTACAGGGCTGCGATTTCCAGTCACTGCGCTGCATCGCGCTGGCTGCTTTCCCTGACAGCAGATCATCCATGCACGTCATCCCGGGGATCTGTATCCTCCCCCGCATCGGCGATCACTGTGATTGGCTGGTCAATTTTGACCAGCGAATCACAACAATGTGACAATAAAGTTAATTTAAAAAATGTGACATGCTGTCATCGGTGCTGTGTGCCAGAGCACCAATCACAGCCCTCAGAATGGTTGGGGTGATCGTTACTTCGCCTCACCTGATTAACCCCTTTGGCGCTGATTGGATGAACAATAGTTTCTGGCCGATCAGCGCCAAAGGAGTTAAGCTAAAATAGTGATTACCGCTCTGAATGCCATCTTTGTCTCAGATTTTGTGTGCAGAGCAGTTGTATAGCCACTCTGTGTCACCTGACTAAAAGATTTATTGGTAGCCAGTGTGATCCTCCCTGCTATCTCCTGCCTCCAAGCGCTGCAGCTCCAGAGTGATCCTCCTGCGATCTGCCTGCTGAGCTGTGTGCTGGCTGCTGTGTGACTCACCAGTGATCACAGCAGCAGAAACTTCCCCATCCCAGTCCCCCCATCCCTGTTCCAGTACCCCCCCACCCCCAATTTAATTTTTAGGGCACTTTTTGTCATGTGCACGGCATCCTGCGCAGAGCATTCGTGCTCTTCCGGTGTCCGCAGCACTCTGATCAGTTGCGATGCTGATCAGACAGAGACTGCACCATGGGAATTTTTCTTTTTTTATTTAGTTAGCGTAGTGGACGTCACAGTATAAGCGATGTACGATTTTTTATTTTTTTTTAGAAAAAAATAATAGTAGCTGGTACAGCGAAGTTTTAGAGGTAGCAAGGTAGCGTGTTAGTATAGCCGGAGTCACAGTGTTAGTGACGACCCATCTTGTTTTAGATTAAAAAAAAAAAATCGTACCGGGTAGTTTTAGAGGCAGCGTCTTTTTTTGCATAAAAAACCTGCTATTGTCGGGTAATTTCTAGTGCATTAGGGGAGCGTACGTCACATGGTCGGTGACGTCCATTTTTCTTTTGTAACAAAAGAATTATTTGTGTTGAGTACATTTTTAGCTAGTGCATTAGGGGAGCGTACGTTGCATTGTTGGCGATGCCCGTTTTTCTCTTGTAAAAAAAATAACTTTACATTGGGTAAATTTATAGGGAGGGCATTAGTGTAGTGAACGAATGTATTTTTTTTATACAAACTTATTTTTTCACATCTGATTTTTCTTTTCATTTTTTCTTCTGTTTCTTCTACATATTTTCTCTCTACTTTTTTTCTCTGTTTCTCTGTTTTAGAAAAAATGGTACCCTATACACAAGCCCCACACATTACAAGTGTAAAAGCAGCACATGCATCCCCGGGGTTTGGAAAAATAAAATAAAAATGGCCCATTCGTCAAGACGCTGTTAACCAGAGGAGGCTTATGCCTTCCTTGCCTCCGACACGGATTCATCCAGTGATTAAGATCCCACATTCGTCTATTCCTCCTTCTCCTCCTCCTCCTCATCTTGTGAGGATGGACCCCCAGCAAGGCGCCCTAGGACCCAGGCAACTCCTGCAGCAATCGATCCTATATGGATTGCACCCCCCGAAAATTATCAGCCCGTCATTCTGGATTTCATTGGCAGCTCAGGAATCCAGTTTGACACCACTGGCCTCACTGAAATTGACTTCTTCAAATTCTTTTTCAGTGAGGAAATAATAAATATGGTGGCCCAGACAAACCTGTATGCCCATCAAGTTTTCACCCAAAATCCCACGTCCTCATGCGCCAGATGGACCCTTGTAAATGTGTGGTGCCCCTGAGGGTTCAGTCACCGCAGAGGTATTGCGCCTCACCCAGAGGTGTGATACCCTACTCTCAGGTAAGGAGGGAACACCACCCCGGACTCTAATACCTGCATCAAACACACACTTGGCAGCTAGGTACCCTGGACGTACCCTTCGGGAGGATGGTCTCATCCCAGGCTGGTTAGTAATGAGAGTATGGGTGGGTGGAGTTAGTAAGTAGCAAGGAGGAGTGAAACTTGAGGAAGCAGAAACAGAGTTTAGAGAGTGGTGAGGAGGAAGAGGAAGGAGACAGACCTGTAGTGGAGCAGCTCCCAGTGAGGGGAGGCTGCAGTGGAAAAGGAAGGAGTCTAGAGAGAGACTCAGAGGGAACTAGAAGCTGGGAATAGCTTGGTCCTGGAAGTTGAGAGTGAAGGAGAGTAGAAGAAAAAGAAGCAGAAAAGAAAGAGAAGCTTCTGGAGAGAGAGAGGAAGGGGTCCTAGGGATACGGAGAGAGCAAGAACCATCCGTCGGTCCCGGTCCCGGTCTGATGGCAGAGGGACCAGGTCGCAGAGGGCACTCGACCCCTTAGCCTAGTGGAGGATTTTATGACTCAGCTAGCAAGTCGACTGCTGTGGTAACATAGGGATCACAGACAATAACCACAAATATCTTCGCCGGAGAGGTAGCTATATAGAATCAAAGGAACACAGAAATAAGACGTTATCCGACAGAATTCGCAGCCACTGATCTGGAACACTGTTTGTGAAGGTGCTGGAAGGATAGAAGGCGGGAAAATCAGCACAGTGAGACGGCCAGTAAAAGGAACACAAATATAGAAAGGAGTCCTGGAAAGGTGTATCCCAATCTACTGGCAGATGAAGTGGCCCGGCAACAGTAGGAGGCCGAAGCAATGGAGCAGTCGTGGCAAAAGGCCATGCTAAGACAGAGGCAGCCGCTGGAGCCACAGAGACCACTCTGGCGTCCGACCACTCAGGACCCAGAAGAAGAAACCATATCAGGCCCCGGAGCAGCCAGTGAGGCCGAAGACCAGGCCTCTACGGGAGAATAATCATTGGTGGGCCCGCTACCCACACCACCAGTCCGCGACCCCAGCAGGCAGCAAGCGGTCCTGGACTGGGACCGGCCTTGCGGCTTTGAAGATCGATTTGGGCCGGTGATGCAGCCCCTCCCGCCGGAGACAACGGTCCACGCGGAGAAGATCATCTACCGCTGGACCCGCAAGGGCCCCGAGCTAATGGGGTTCCCAGACCCGCCGGACCAGGAGGGAGATTTAGAAGTCTTGTATTGGGCTGCTTACGACCGGCAGCTCACAGAAGAGTGGGAGCGGCACAGTCGGGAGGAGCAGGCCCGGCGCCAGGAGCAACACGAAAGAGACCTCGCAGACAAGCAGAGGACCCGGCAGGAGAAAGGTACGAATCGGGGGCCGCTGCGGCAAGGCGCGGTAGTGGAGTTCCACCTGAAAGGGGGTTGGGGCTTCATAAAGGAGCCCGAGCTATTGGCGGAAATTTTCGTGAACCGGTGGGATGTGGAGTCCCATCTGAGGGAAGGGCACCCAGACCGGGATCTTTTTCCGGGTGACCTGGTCACATATACCCGGCACTGGGGCCTCAAGGGGTGGTATGCCCTGAATGTCCATCGCCGCCATCCTGCCGTCACTGTCAAGGGAGCTGCCAGTGGAACATACCAGCAGACCACCAAACCCAGTAAGTCTATAGCCGCACCTCTTCCTCACCCAGGTTGAGGAGCCGCACTAACACCCAGGCAGTCAGCACACTGACTGACATAGCCGGCCATGACTTAATAGTTCGTGCCACAAAGGGACACCAGATCATGCTGGCACCAAATGTGCCGGACATCTATGTGCTACCAAGGGAGTATCAGGTGGTCCCTGGTACTCCTTCCAAGAAAACCTGAACAAGTTGCCTAACTGTAAATAGTTTTTATACACACTTTGTTCACAAGTTACCCGGGAGGGTGTTGCACCAGGTTGCACAGTTCACTTTGTTGCGCGTTTTTAAGAACAGTGAGGCCATGAACTGCAGCTGGTCCAAACTTCTATTTGTAAATAGTTATGCACCTATTTAGGTGCTCTATCTTGGTTTTACTTGAAGCCTGTAGGGTGCGCTGACACCCTACACTACTACTGACCTCAGAACAAAAACCCGTTTGGCGCTGCCGAAGAAGTGGTCCAAAGAGGAGACCAGTTGTTGCCTTGAAGCCCGTCCAAGGCCTACGTTGAGGGTTTGTGACGGGTCCCTCATGTTGCAGAAAGAAAGGTTTTACTGACTAGAATGGAAATGTTTTATTGCACGTGATCTAATGTTTTATAGCACTAGAAGATACCCCGGCTGGGATAGTATCTCCTCTTTACCTCTTTGATGACAGTTATGATTGTGTATGAATAAAAGTGTTATTATATTTGTACAGTATGCTTAAAGTGAATTAAGAATTGTTTTATACTACAGCCTTGTTTTATATTTCAAAGTTATGAAGAGTACTTTTAGATAATGTGTAAATTAGTTTTGGTAACAGATATCTCTAAGTGTAAATATGTACAGACAGATGAGAAATTAAAGCACTTTTTGTAGAATATGTATAGAGAATCACAGAGAGTATTGTTTCAGGGACAGAGAGGTCCAAATTCAGTAGCGAACCACCTAGCAACGGTTGCTATGTAGGAAACACCCCGGATGGGGTCTGCACTAGAAGAGAACTGAATGTAAATATTGTATAATTTTTATATTTTTGTACTTTTTGTAAGAAAAGAATTGTGCTCTGCCTTGGTAGCGAACTTCAGAATTTTTAAAGGTTGCTGACAAATGTTCTTTTACCATAGGTAGTGTAAGTTGATGTTATTATGTAACATTAAAGAATAAGTGCCTCCCATACTGGGAAGTTGAGTTTGAAATTATGTTGTTAATGTGCACATTATAAAAATTTTTGTATGTTTCTGGTAACATCTGTTTACTTTATTCCAGCCCGCGGACGTGCTGTGTTTAATGGGGGGGTATGAGGCACCCCTGAGGGTTCAGTCGCCACAGAGGTATTGCGCCTCACCCAGAGGTGTGATACCCCACTCTCAGGTAAGGAGGGAGCACCACCTAGGACTCTAACACCTGCATCCAACACACACTTGGCAGCTGGGCACCCTGGACATACCCTTTGGAAGGATGGTTGTTATGTTTAGGTAGCTGAGGAGAAAAAGCAAAAAACGGC
>VIAB01056587.1:0-11973 GCA_009801035.1 Oophaga pumilio | reverse complement strand
AGATATACATCTTGACTTTCATTTGTTAATTTTCATAGATTTTTGACTTATTACTTTTGTCAGATTCAAGATATTTCTGTGACCATTGTGGGTTTTTCTGTCATTAAACGAGGGGTACCAACAATTTTGACCACGTGTGTATGTGATGAGGTAAAGCTTATGTGATATACATGTTTTATGTTGAGCCAATGACTTTTTTTTTTTTTTGACCGCTTCTATCTACTTTTGGATTTCAGAAAGTTTATTTTTTCGTGTTTGACTATTATTCACATTAAATTTAATGAACAATTGATCATTATCTGATTCCACTTGTTTACAAATAC
Source organism: Oophaga pumilio (assembly GCA_009801035.1). NCBI lineage: Eukaryota > Metazoa > Chordata > Amphibia > Anura > Dendrobatidae > Oophaga > Oophaga pumilio. Next base: position 11,650 of record VIAB01056587.1, on the reverse strand, counting down.
TGGAGAATAAATTGTGGGGATTTTTTTGATGCATAAATCTCTAAGGATCATTACTTTATGAATATTGTTTTGCAAGCTTGTATGATCTCCGCAGATCCTGGAAATGTCGTCTACCATATATTAGTTCTTATGAACAGAGTCCACTCAAGATCATCCGAAAACGCATGAACAGCTTTTTGTAATTTATCTCTGCAGACATCCGACATCACGTTTGAGGTGATATAACTAATAATAGAGTTACACTTCATATCCTGTACAAATTACTTTTCAGCAGTCTCATCATTACAGACATGGTTACAATGAATGGGGAACGTGAACATCTCACTCGAGCACCCGCGCTACTCAGTGCCAGCCCGAGCACCCTCGGCAAACTTGAGTAATGAGCATTTGTGCTCATCGCTAGTAGGGAATGTTATGAAGAGGATAAGTAGTAAGCCTTAGTTACCCCCTTCCCTCCTGGGTCACTGCTTTGGTGGTCCTTGCTGGTAGTGTTGGCCATCCGTTCATCTATCCTGTGATTGCCGCAGCCTATTACTGGGGTCAGTGCACACATGCTGAACATACAATGTCAAGTGCTGATCTCTGCAATTGGCTGCAGTGGTCACTTGAATGATGGGCTGATTGTCATCACTGCAGGACTGGTGGGAACCACTGGTCTAGTGGTGCTAGAGCTGCAGTTAGTTAGTTTGGAATAGTTATTTCTTTATTCTAAAGCGGCACCTACTGCCAACTTTTGAAAACTCCTTTGGCGTAATATGAAAGGGAACAAGTCCTGCGCTGGATCTGACAACTGTCTTTTTACAAATACTTCTGTTACATACCCGGATAGTGAAATAATCGCTGTGGGCCATAAGATCTATTACACCGTAATCGTCACTGTGGAGAACCGTCTTTACTTCTCAGAACACCTGTTCGATCTGCTGGCGTGATAGATTCAATGGAATGTGTTTCCTGAGGCCTCACTGCCAGTATCAGGTGCTGGGAAATAGATATTGAACACATTCTACGCCCAGGTACATTTTTAATTTTACGCTATTTTTTTTTTTTAAGACACTGTCTGCAAATTCGCATATACAATGTCTTCAGTAAAATGCCCCAAAGATCACAGTATGCGCCCGCTCTAACTCTGGCTCCGTTTTATTGAAGTAATCTACTACAACCGTGATGGCTAACCTTTTAGAAACAGGTTTTAACACCTTAATACTGAGATTAGTTTAGTGACAGCCGAGAAGGCAGGGGCAACAGACTGCAGAATATAAAGAAATATGCTCCCGGTATATGCCCCTCTTCCTGGCATATGTCCTCCCGCCTGCGCTGCTGTTGCTCAATACATAAAAAAAGCGAACGCTCCTACCCACCAACCAAGCACCTGATCAACTAGCAGATTAATAAACGTTCACAACAGCACATCATCCTGTGTAAACATTACATGTACTACTGAGAACAAGGATATTCTGTGCAAACAGAACAGTCACATAAAAGTGAGGCTGGCCTGTCTAACGTGACTACTAAACTAACGCTGGTTGACTTAGATTTATCTGAGGTTGGCCAGTGAAAATGCACTCTTACCACATGAAAAATATTTAGACTTGAGAGTCCTCAGTGGTTGATACCTTTTAATGGCTAACTGAAAAGATGGTAACAAATTGCAAGCTTTCGAGACTACTCAGGTCTCTTCATCAGGCAAAGACTAATACAACATCTGAAGAATCACATATTTATACATAACACAGTACAGAAAAAATGCAATAAGATAAGACAAGTGACGTGAAGCAGAACTGTCATTATACCACATGGTTAGTTTTTCGGAGACTCCACAATTGCCTGTTTGGTAGTTTGATCATATACATTTCACCCACTTTAGTGCTTTAATTTAATTTTGCCTCAAATTTTGGCAATATGAAATGCTATAGCACTTCTTCCCTTCTGAGCTTTGCGCTTTGACTCAACAAGTCACGTATGGGGTATTGGCACACTTAGAAGAGAAAATGCACAGTACAGCTTTTTGTGCAATTTCTCCTGTTGCCCTTGTGAAATTAAAAATTTGGGGGCTAAATGAACATTTTTGTGGGTAAAATGTTTGTTTTTTACTTTTATCTCTGTAAATTATAAGCTTCTGTGAAGCCCCTGGGGGGTTAACGGTGCTCACCACATATCTAAATGCATTCCTTGAGGGGTCTAGTTTTCAAAATTGCTTCACTTGTGAGGGGTTTCCGCTGTTTAGTCACATCATAGGCTCTCTAAACACGACATGGCGTCTGCTCTCGAATCCAATAATTTTTGCTTTCAAAAAGTCAAACGGCGCTCCTTCCCTTCCGAGCCCAAACTGTAGTTTTCCACCACATATGGGGTATCCGTGTACTCAGGAGAAATTGCACAACCAATGTTTTGGGTCCATTTTCTCCTGTTTAGCCCCATTTTTTTTTTTTTTTTAACAATGGTAAAGTAAAAAAAAAAAAAAAGTAAAATGTTTTTTTATTTTTCCTTTACAATGCATTAATTCCTGTGAAGCAACTGAAGGGTTAAATTTCTTGAATGTGGTTTTGAGGACTTTGAAGAGTGCAGCTTTTAGAATTGTCACTCTTGGTTATTTTCTGTCATATAGACCCCTCAAAGTGACTTCAAATGTGAGGCGGTCCCTAAAAAAAAAAAAATGGTTCTGTAAATTTTGTTGGAAAAACTAGAAATTGTTGGTCAACTTTTAACCCTTAAAACTTCATAATAAAAAAACAAAATTTCTGATGTAAAGTAGACATGTGGAAAACGTTAACTATTTTGTGTGACATGACTCTCCTTTTTAAGTGCATGAGAATTAAACTATTGAAAAATTGTGACAGTTTCAAAATTTTCACCAAATTTACGATATTTTCACATATAAACCTTGTTTCTTACAAATTTTATCACTATCGTGAAGTACAATATGTCACGAAAACAGTCTCCGGATCGGTGGGATCCATTGAAGCGTTCCAGAGCTATTACCGCATAAAGTGACATTGGTCAGATTGAAAAAATGAGGCCCGGTCATTAACCTCCAAAATGGTTTGGTCCTTAAGGGGTTAATCACAGACGGCACACGGGACGGTACACTGCAGTCGGACATGTCGCAGCGTTTTGTATTTTTTTCCTTTGCGGTCACGGTCTACAAAAAAAAGAAAAAAAGGTTATTTCAACAGCCCAATAGACTATAATGGGTACCGTACACATACTGCCTATAAAAACCACAGTTGGAAACCAGATGTCAAAATGAGGCATTACACGGCGTATCCAAACAGGACTGACTTCAGGAGCCAGTTTTGAGTCCCGTTTTGGGCTCTATCCCACACCTTGCTGGAGAGACAGCGCGTTTGACCATTGATCTTCTAGCAAGGTGCATGGCTTGGGCGTTGTAGGTAGGAAACAGAACGACATAAGTGCTCAGAAAAGCTTTCGTATACACAGAGCAATCTGATGTTTCCTATGTCTTGTATAGACATGAGACTGTGTTTGGAATCTTTACAATGTGTGGCGGGTACTACCTGTAGGCACGCGATCTAGAGATACACACATTTCAACCTGAATGACAACCGTCGCTGCTGATCTTGGTGCAGAACACATGAGCATGTTGTGTGTGTGCCACACATTAGTTGTACCACGTTGTGATTGACGTCGTGACATTGTAGTCAGTATATCGTGAAGGCTTGTTGTCAATGACTGAAGAGCGGCTTGCTTGCCTTTAGGTCGGACATCTCAAATGGGGAAAACGGAGAGAATTTGGATAGCTTTCCTATATTGTATATAGTTGTGGTTTACGTACTGCTAAAACAGTGTTCCCATGAGTATCGGTAAGACGGGTCATTTTATTCTATGGAAAAACTAAAGTGCAGTAGGTAATGGCTTCCCAAATGATCTATTGTTAGTCGGTCATTTAGCCAAGGCACGCAGTGTGTCCTCAGCTGCGCCATGTGCGTCACTTACGTTGAGCCTCAGTAGCACTTTTTTGAAGAAGGTGCTTGTTTGACTCTGACCTGTATCTGTATGGCTGTGTGCACACATTGGGTTTCCCGATACCAGCAGAGTGAATGAGATCCCTGAGGTCTCGTGCACACGTTGCTCATTGTTTAGTCAGATCTGTAACTTGTCAATTCTTTCACCGTTTTTGTTACAGATGGCACCCATACTATTGAGTGGCAAAAGATCGGCACAAAAACCGCACGTTTTTGCCGCTGCATTTTTCCTACCAAAAGATATTTCTGCACCAAATGCTTAATGTGGGCACTTTCCTTATAGCTATATTACAGATTGTGACACCTGTGGCAGCACAGCTAGTAGTAGATGAAAAGCAATGATCTCTCCTAGTAGGGATTACCTAATATCCCAAAGATGGGGAAGAAAAGACCTGATAAAGATGAAAGCCGCGCCGTTTGGACTAGACATGATAGTAATGTGTCCGTGACCTCTGAGACGGTCACTGAAGCCATGCTTGGCTAGCTGGACTGTACATGCTGTGTGTGGTTTACAGGTGAACTATGGAATATTTGCTCAGGTCAATGGAATGTATACTTCTGTGTTTGGTTTTATCTTTTGCAAGTGTTTTTACCATGTAGGTCAGATAACATGCGTGCATGTGGACATTACAGTTTCAAATGAGCTTTTTTTTTTTTTTAAATATTATCTGCTCTTTTTTTTTTTTTTCCCATCAAAGCAATTATTCTCTAACCTGGTAATATATTTGTATCAAAATCCTGATCTCTCTCTGGATTCTTGCACCCACCTGGATTCTTGCCCTTATGCTCAGGAATCAGAATAGAAAGATCTTGGCTGAGACACTCCTTCCATGCTGGACCAGGCCTTTCAGTGTATTAGATCTGTCCCATAGATATGGACTAAAGCCCTACATGCACATTAGGCTCGTTTTGGCTGCTCTCTCCAATATCGATGGGTTTGTTTATGGGGTTACTGGCCAACTCCTTGTCAGTGGAGATGTAGGTCACTTGAAGAAATGTCTTCCCGCGAGCAGAGGAGCAGTCGGCTGAATGGAAACTCCATTATATAGGAGAGATGGCTGAAGCATCGTTCAGCCACCTAATGTGTATGGGGGCTCGTTTTAATTTATTTCATAAATCAATAGTGCACATAAAAATAAGCAACTTTGTAATTCATCTCATCAGAGAGGTTTGCTTCTTTCTCCGCCTGGACTGATCTTTCACAGCTCAACGGTAAAATCTGTACTCTGTAAACACAGACTTTCCCATTTGACAAAAGAGATGACTTACAATTTTACAAAGGCTTTTACAATTTCATGAAAAGGGGGGAAGCTGTGGTAAGTTTTCCTGAAAGCCAATTTTTGTCATGGAACTTAAGCACCAACTGTCATCTCCAATCTCAATGAATGGAAAATCTGTATTCACTGATGATAATTACCTGTTAATTGAAAATGAAGGCTCAGTCCAAGAGACAGAGGCAGATTTCTTTGATAAGAGAAATTGGGGCCATATGGACCCAGCATGTGAAGAAAGGTTATCCCTTTGGCATAACCCTTTTATATTCTTATTCTGTGCCCAGTATAAAGCATACTGAGTGCGACACAAGTTAACTAGAAGTTACATGACGCTCGATGGAATAGAGAATCTTGTCCAAACCAAAATGGAGACCTGCTGGCTGTCATCTGGAGCTGTTCTAGGTGTAGCACACACGCCTTGGGCAACTACCACCTTTTTTTTGCAGGAAATACAAGGGGTCTCTGTGGTTACTGCATGGAAGGACGTTTGTTTCTATGGCAACCAGCTCAATCGCTGTGGGAAATCTTTTCCCACTATCCACAGCTCTGCCTCTCCCTTGTGTCGGCCCATATAGCTTGTCTGCTGCCCCCCTCCTCCATCTCCTGTTCCACCCTGCCGGCTCCCAGTACAATGTAGCAGCTGTATTGTTCATGAAGGGTTGCAGTTGCAGATACATGCTCTGTCACCTTCTGTATATTGTTTGTGCATGTGTATAGATGGGAAATGTATCGGGGCCTCCATTGCGACCAGAGCTTGTGCTGATGAAAAGCTCTCGGCTGGTACGTCGCCGTGCGGCAATATTGCGGGTGTACTAGCGTACGACAAACAGTAATCTGAGTATCCAGAGTATCTCGGCGTTAGTAAATCGCAACTGTAATGACGATTCCCCCATACATATTAGGAAGTGGGTGTTATTATAGGAAGACCCTATGTCATTTTTTTTTTTTTTTAGGGTCCCCCATTTTAATAGCCAATAAAGGCTAATTATACAGCTGTGAGCTGATATTAATAGCCTGGGAAGCTCCATGGGTATTACCTCCTTCCCAGGCTAAAAACATCTGGCCGCAGCTGTTGGCTTTCCCTCTGCTGATTGCGAAAATTGCGTGGAAGCCCACTCCATTTTTTTCTGAATAATATTTTATTAATTAAATACATGTCCAGTAATTTGTACACACTGTACTAATTGTATTTGTCACTGACATCTATATATCTACCTAATCTATTTGTATCTACTCATGTAATCCATCTCTTCTATCCTGTCGGCTCCTGCAGTGATTTTACAGAACGCGGTGGATGAATTGCCGGGTTTTCTTCTATGTAATATAACATATGTGTATAGATAGATATATATATCCTAACCTGTCAATGTGATTTTACTGTATGCGGCTCATGAATTGCCAGCTTTTCAAAGGACACTGATGCATAAAAATTGGACAGCACTCACATGGTCCGAGTATTGTGTGATTATTTATTTATTTTTCTCGCATCCATTGCATGCACTCCGTTTTTCTCGCAAATGAGTATGAGCCCATACATTAACACTGGGCTGAGTGCTATGCGATGTTTTCTCGCATAGCACTCGCCTGTATTCTACAGTAGTGTGACGCCGGCTTTCATCAGCCGCTCCTGCACTGTAAATAAATTAAAAAAAGAAACCTGCATCGGTTCCCCTGTATTTTTGATGACCAGTCAGGCAAAACTCACAGCTGGGGGCTGCAACCCTCAGCTGTCAGCTTCAGCAAGGCTGGTTAACAAGAATAGAGGGGCCCCCATGCCATATTTTTTAATCATTTAAATAAATAAAAAAAGTCATGAGGTCCCCTCCATTTTTTTTCTGTTAGATGCACCAATTCTGGCGCTTTGCCTGGCCCTTCCCACTTGCCCTGTGATAGTTATTACGTTGGCTTATTATTTACCGTATATAGTTGAGTATAAGCTTACCCGAATATAAGCCGGGGCACTTAATTTTACCACAAAAAACTTGGAAAATGTATTGACTTGAGTATAAGCCTGGTATGAATGGCCCCCCGTCGTCCCCGTACTGTTATGCATGACCCCCGTCGTCCCCGTACTGGTATGCATGGGCCCTGTACTTGTATGCATGGTACCCGTACTGGTATGCATGGCCCCTGTCGGCCCCGTACTGGTATGCATGGTCCCCGTACTGGTATGCATGGCCCCCGTCGGCCCCGTACTGGTATGCATGGCCCCCCCCCCCATCAGAAAAACATTAAAAAAACACAAACCATTCTACTTGCCTTCCCTGCGCTCCCTTGCAGTGTACTGTTCTGGTGCCAGCAGCTGATTTATTCATTTATTCTTGTAAGCAGCACATGGTAGTGACTTTACCGACGATCAGAAGCAGTGACTGCCACGCTGTCATGCACTTGACAGCGTGGCAAACACTAGATGTTTGTGCCCCCCACTCAAGTGAATGGGGTTTGGGTCCAGGTACTGTTCTGGTACCTGAACCCAAACTTTTTCCTTTTTAACTTTTCGGCTGAATCCATCCAATGGTCCGCACCATCTCTGTTCGCCATAAACATTTTTGTTGCCTGATCCTTTTGAAATAGCAGACAACAGATGCAGCATTAGTGGATCTGTTGCTCATTGACTCCAGTGTTAAATAAATGGTTTTGGCAGTGATGAGTTGGTGAATAAAAGGTATGTCAGCATAACTTATCTGCAACAATTCATTACTGGACATGTGAGTGTAGCCTAATACGCCAAATGCCCCTCCAGAATCCATTGTACTTCTTGATGACAGTCGTGTCCCTGCATGAACTTGGACTGTTGGGACCGGGGCGGGAAACTGTTGTTGAATTTACATTGCAGGAAAATACCAATCAGAAGAACCTCCAGTATAAGTGCTCAGTCCCCATGTGTAACCATTTCTGTGCCACACTGATAACATAGATACAATGTGCTCACTGCTAGCTCTGTTTTCTTTGGGGAACTGTTGAAAAAAAAATCTAGATCCCGAGAATGTGATAGTGTTGTGGGAGTGAATTCTTTGTGCTTTGCTGAATAATGTTCTGTGTAAGAACTATGGCCTTTTGTTCACGAAAGGTCGTGGTTTACCATGCTATTCATTAATCTCCCTAGTAAGCGGCAATAACCTTTTCAAACCTGTGCCATAAAGGGAAGGTAAAATGTTAATTGTTAGACTGCTGAGAAATGGGGACTATGAGTAAAAAATCCAAATAAAATGTGTGTATATGTATATTTGTAACTTTTCCATAAATACCTTATGACTAATGTTCTTAATCCTGTTTTTCCCCTGCAGCTGTTGGGAGCCGCTTTCCTGGCCATCGGCTTATGGGCATGGGCAGAGAAGGTAATTTATGCTTTCCGCTATTAAAGCGTACATGACACAAGATTTGTGCTACAAGAACCATAAACTGCATCAATCGAATGCTTGCTGTGTGTATCTATTGTGAGCTACTTCTTGTCAAGATTCCTAATTTTCACCTTCTCCATTGTGGAGGCGCCACACACCTGGATCCTGTGTGTGTGTATAGAGAGACCTTTCCATCCAGGGGGCTGAGACGGGGACTAGTCACCGGAGACCTACCTTGGACTAATCATCCTGTATTTCTTCTTTCCCAGACAGCTATTGAAAAGTGTTTGTAAAAACAATCTTTGAAATGTACTTATTAGTCCATTCTCTAGAACAGTGGAATTTTAAATATAGTTTACAGCTTGTTGCCAAGGTTACCAGCCATTTCTGCAGTTTCAGTGGTGGCCTGTGTACTAGACAATGAGTGAAGCACTTCTAAGCTCATTTAATAGAACTACAAGTGCTGCTCTGAAGCTGGCCAGATCGATTGACCCGGCCAGCGTCCGTGCCGCTGCGCTACTCTGATGCTGTAAGGGCATATCAGGCGCTGCTTACAGCATGTGCGTGCACACAGAGTATGTTCCTACGGTCAGTAAACGCTGGGGGGTTGGACGCTCCGTACATCCGCAGCGGCCAGATGTTACAGCATAGTGGAGGGGATTTAAAGAAATCCCATCTCCACTATGCATGCTCCGGCACCCGCGGCTTCCCTGTGTTTCCACACCGCAGCATGTCAATTTATCTTGCGGAGACGCTCCGTTTCTGCAAGATAAATGTCCCCGTACAATGTATAGGGCGCGGCGTTTCCACACGGTTCAGTGATCACATGCGGAGTCACCTGCTTTCAATAGCCGCAGCGCTTTGGACGGAGCGGACATGTGCTGAGTCCAAAGCGCTGCCGGTTACTGACCGTGGGAACCCCCCGCCCCCCGATAAAGCAAGATGAGACAGCCTTTTAACCTCTTTTTTTTTTTTTTTTCATCAATTCACACCTTCATACGTGTTTTTCATATGCTATTATATTTTCTGCACTTTTCAGTACTGCTTCTTATTCTTCTTACTGTAGTTTGTTGCTATGGTACATCTATCATTTTATGATGTAAGTTCTAATAATGGTGTTATCGGCATTTAGCTCAAATACAGATTACAGAGCTTGACCACACCTTGTGCTTTCTTCTGTAAATTATTCAGCCTCTGGGGAAGTATTTCTAACAATTTACAGTTCCCTGACTTTTGGGATCCTCACAGCACAGATCCACAACACAGCTCTGTGTACGTGCCAGGCGCTCATGACTGGCAGTACTTTACCTCTGGGTGCTTCCTGATGTTATGCTGTACTGATGGTCTTTGCTAGGGCTCCAATAGGTCCATAATACAGAACTGGAGGGACTCTTGGTATACAGCACCATGTACTCTGGTTTATGCTGGTGAGCGAATGCAGACCTTACACAGAAGAAAACCATGTTAGACTGCTTTCTATGAATACTAAGGACCCCATGACTTATCGCATCTGGTTTCATCAGAATCTGGATCATGTTATTTAGTTCTGTTTTTAGGAATCTAACAAAGGGGAATTATTACAGTTTTATATTTTTTCCCAGTTTGAATGCATCTTCTACAGGTGTTGTGGATTCTCTGATGATAGGAGGATTCATCAGCAGCAATTAACCACATCCTCATATTGTTTTATGGAATGGAGAAGCGAGTGTCGAAACCGTTAAGTCATCCCCCAGCCAGCTCATCACATTAGCAACATGCTGTGTACATGGTGATCCCTGAGATTTATTGCTGCACTTCATGACAGTACTCATTCTTAAAGTTTTCTACTACTACGACAACCCCTTCTTGATCAAAATGTTTGGCCCCCATAAAATAATAAAGCCTATCCTCGCCTCCCGTGCTGGCGACGTTCCTGCGGTGTCGGCGCTCGCGGTCCCGGGGCTCACTTGCAGTTGTTGTGGTGCCGGCGCCCAATCCACGCTGCTGTCTCAAATCGAACATGAAGAGGAGGTCCGAGCTGCATCTGATCTTGAACTTCCTCTCCCTGCTCAATTTGACAGTGGGAGGGGACAGTGATGCCAGTGCTGATTGGGCGCTGCCGTCACGTGTCACAACAGCACGGCACCCCCTGGAGACAGTGCCTTCACCACGGGAACGACGCCGGCACGGGAAGCGAGTTTAAGCTTTATTATTTTATGGGGGCTAAGCCAAGGGTAGGAGAAGTTGTCCAAGTAGTAGGCAACTTCCTTAACTCTGAGATGCGTTATAGATGTGAAACCTGGCTGCAAGTCCTTAATTACAGATTCATTATGGGACGGATATCTGGGCTTTGAGGTTAGAATAACATGGTTTCGCAATACAATTAATTCCTGGACACCACACATACAGGGTTCCCAGTGAACGTAGAGTTCCGAATGCTGGAAACATAAGTACATGTGGATTTTCTGGAGGATTTCCTGCCTTCAGTTCCCGTTCTTTCAAGTTTTATTGGGATAGAAAGTAAGGGTTGGGAATAATGTGATCCAAAGTATGAAACTACAAAAGTGTTCTTTACAAGCCTGTGTATCATCTCAAGATGTGAAGTGTCGATCTGGCACCGAACAATACTTGGTGTATCTTGTTTCTCCTGTATGTAAATCTTCATCTCATTAGTTTTCGATATACAAGACAAATACGGAGTGTTTGTTTTTAATATTCTAGGTGTATTGTAGTTGTCTGTATACACAGTACAGGGTGTGTGCTTTATGCTGGCTGCAATTATGTGGAGTCAGTTGGCAGAGACATGCCATGTATTATCAGGGTGAGGTCCCACGTCAGGGTCGGAAAGCATCTTTTAAGTCAGTGGTGTGAAAATCATTTAGAACAAATGGGCAAAAAAAGCCAAAATATGTGAACTCTTCCTTTGAAAGAACTGTCATTTTAATTCTTATTTAATAAGTCAATAATACATATCAAAATAATGTAAAATATCTTATCAGAAAAATGTGCTTCTTTTTCCTCCTGAACTGAACACTTAGGCCGGGATCACACATGCGAGTAAGTCGTCCGACAC
>VIAB01056580.1:0-11979 GCA_009801035.1 Oophaga pumilio | reverse complement strand
TTTTAATGGTGTTCGACGGTGTTCGACAAACAGTTCGACGAACAATTCGTCGAACACACGGCTGTTCAGCGAACCGAACCGATCTCGAACACTACGGGGGTGTCTCATCACTAATCACAATTATTTTATTGTTAAATAATATATCTTTATTTAGCTTGCAAATCCGCAGACAAATCTGCAGAGAAAACCGCATGAAAATCTGCATCAAAACCGCGCTGATTTTCAACTGCGTTTTCTGCCAAGTGCTCACATACTGCCATATAGTGCTCACTTACTGCTATATAGTTCTCATATACTGCCATATAGTGCTCACTTACTGCTATATAGTGCTCATATACGGCCATATAGTGCTCATACTACCATATAGTGCTCATATACCATCTTATAGTGCTCACATATTGCCATATAGTGCTCATATACTGCCATATAGTGCTCACATACTGCTATATAGTGCTTATATACTGCCATATATTGCCCACGTACTGCCATATTGTGCTCATATACCATCTTATAGTGCATATAGTGCTTATACTACCATATAGTGCTCATATACCATCTTATAGTGCTCACATATTGTCATACAGTGCTCATATACTGCCATATAGTGCTTACATACTGCAATATAGTGCTCATATACTGCCATATAGTGCTCATACTACCATATAGTGCTCATATACCATCTTATAGTGCTCACATATTGTCATACAGTGCTCATATACTGTCATATAGTGCTTACATACTGCAATATAGTGCTCATATACTGCCATATAATGCTCACATACTGCCATATAGTGTTCACATACTACCTTATAGTGCGTGAAATGCAATATCTGTTTATTTTTTTAAAAAAAATTAAAAACAAAATGGTGTGGGCTCCCGCTTAATTTACATAACTAGCAGAGGTAAAGTCGACGGCTGAGGGCTGATGTTAACATTCTGGGAAGGAGCCAACAGTCATAAAGCTTCCCAGGCTATTAATATCAGCTCACAGATGTTTGTTTTGCCTTTACTGTCTATTTTACAGGGGAACCCCAGAAAAAAAATTGACATGAGGTCCCACTATAAAATCAAACCAGCAACGGCTAGGAAGACAGCTGCACGCTGAAATTAATAGCCTGGGAAATGGCCATGGATATTGGCCCCCCAGGCTAAAAACATCAGCTCTCAGCCACCCCAGAAATGGCGCATCTTATAGATGCGCCAATTCTGGCACTTAGCCTCGGTCTTCCCACTTGCCCTGTAGCGGTGGCAAGTGGGGTAATATTTGTGGGGTTGATGTCACCTTTGTATTGTCAGGTGACATCAAGCCCACGGCTTAGTAATGGAGAAGTGTCTATAAGACACCTATCCATTACTAATCCTATAGTTATATGGTCAATAAAGACACAGCCAGAACAAAGTCCTTTATTAATCTTAATTAACCATACTTACTGCATAGCCTAATCCCCGACTCCCTCGTCTTCTGCAACAAAAATAAAATAATAAACCAACATATAATACTATCCTGTCAGCCGTAGTTCATTTACCGAGTGTCCCACCACGATCTCACGTGTAGAACAATCTCATCTCTCTAGCCAGCTATGGTGATACACTGACAGGAGATAATATCTCCCACAGTGTATCACTGAGCCACCTTGAGCATTCACCGGAGTTCATCACTCTAGTACTCTCACTTTACGGCAGTACCGCTGTGTGAGAACTTTCCCACTCAGTGGTGCCATTAGTGACAGCACAGAGCTGATCAGCTGATACACTGCAGGGGCGATTATATCCTGTCATTCTATCGCCGGTCGGGTAGAGCGGTCACATCTCCCGATGTGACTGTTCTACACGTAAGATCGCCGTGGGACAATCTGAATTACCTTAGACTACAGAGGACAGGGAGTATATGTTGGTTTATTATTTTACGTTATTTCTAGGAGACGCGGGCGTCTGGAATTTGGTGTGAGGTGAATATAATGTGAATATGTATATATTATGTATCAATATGTATGTATTATGTGAATAATGAATATATATGTAATTTTACTTTTTTTTTTAACAGTGAGCACAGGTGCCAGCAGATGATACTACACTCCCATCAGCGGCACCTGCTGTCACTGTCATCAGTGGCACCAGAGAAAGCCCGTTGGAAGCAGTAGTCTCATTGGGCCTCCTTCCCATCATCCGCGGCACGCACCGGCCTGCCTTACCGTGAAGTGACACATCACGCCGAGTAGTGCGCCGATTCGCTGGCAGGCTGACCAGCCTCAGGTATAAAACTCCCCACCTCTTGTTAACTAGCCACGCCTCTTGACGAAGCCCTAGGCGGTGAAGCGCGCGTCGAGGCTCCAGTGCGTTCTCCCAGCCTCCTGGTCTATGATATCCTCATGACTCAAGGTATTATACCCAGATAAGCACTCATGTGGCTACCTTGAAGATTTTTATGTGACTTACGTGTGCTTAATTTATTCTATCTGTAACATACCGATGCAACTACCATTTATTGTGTGTATACCTGCTTATTATTATACATTATTTAACTTGTTGATTCTTTAGGTTAGGTAATTTTTTTGATGTGCACACGATTTAATTTTACTTCATTCATTGTTTTTTTGCATCTGGGAAGCATCATGTTTTGTTACTTACCAATTAGTAGACCTGCTGGTAGTCCCTTGATTCTCAGTGTGCTGAATTCACATCTTACAGCACATTAACTCTTTAGCTGTTTTTTCCTTTCCATTTGCTCTTTGTCTTTTGTATTTATACTACTATTTATATTTATAGTTAATAAATTTCATTAATTTCTAATTAATCCCCCTTGTGGTTTTTGGATTTTCATTTTATTATTTAGAATTTATTGAATTCTGATATGACATATTTTACTCTCAGTCTGATATTGGTTATATCTATATCTTGCCATCTTTTGTTTGGTTTCTAGTTTCATTGGGCCAAGCCTGCTTCACCGCTGCGGGTCACAGTCAGCTGTGGAATCACATGCACACACAGACACCTGCAGACACACACAGACACCTGCAGACACACACACACAGACACCGCACACATCCACACACACACGCAGATACCTACACACAGCCGCACACATAGACACAGCATGTGACAAGCATGGTGGTGCCAGGTCTGAAATAGACCTGCTGATGCTGTGCGGCCAGCCAATCTCTGTAATGCCACAACCAACATGGCTGTGGCATTACAGTGTGTGACAGAAAATCCCTGCATTTTCATTGGCCCTCTAGCCCCAAACATGCAGGGTGGGGAATGAGCTCCAGCCGATCAACCCCTTTAATACTCCGCGAGTGCCAAGCATCGCGAGCACCGAATAGTGGCGAGCATGCTCGCTCATCACTACCTATGAGACTTTAACTTTTATTACTTTGATCAATGGTATAATGCATTGCAATGCACATGTACCGCAATGCATTATAGCTAACAGTGTTAAACTGACAGAACTCCTTTTAGACCATGTTTCTGGCATGTTCTAACAGACTACCATAGATGGCAGACCTTGTGGTTGTCATGTGAACTTCAGTTGCCATGACTACCTCCGGGCCCTTATGATTACATTGCAGTGGTGCTGATTGCATGGAAAAAGGAGCCCCATCCCTCTCCAAGCCTCCCAAATTCTGCAATCGATATTGATTGCAATATTTAGGGGGTTAAATGGCCAAGGATGGTTCACGCTATCATGGCAGCTTATGTGTCCACATGATCACCATGACGTAACTGTACATCATTTTGCAGGAACCCTTCTCGTACATGACGTACAGTTATGTCATATGTTGTGAAGGGGTTAAAGGTATTAACAGTTCGAAGCAATGGACACTATTTGGGTGTAAATAAACAATACACTAATTAGTATACTAATCCACCATTGATTCAAACATACTAAATTACTTTAATGAGGATGGATTTATTAGTTTTCAGTTACTGTAATAAACTACAGGTACCAGTTTTATATCCTCTAAAGCAGAAGCAGAACAGAGGCATCGTTTTTAAACTTTTTAATATTTTAAATATATTGTATTTCATCAATACAGCTTAGTCCTTTTCAGGTATCATTAAATGTTTTTCTTATGTTTCGACTAACTGAGTGCATCCGATAAGACATAAAGGAAATAACATTCGTGTGAACCATACCCGTAACGTATACTGTTAAAGTCTAGAAAAGCCTGAGAATGTTGGGTACAGGAGCTCCTGTTCTGGGAAACTATATGTCCCATCTCTCTCAAAAAGGTAATGAGTAGGATCACCTGTTTGAGGGGAATTAATGAAGTACATTAATGGGAACAGGGCAATCATAACAATGCTGAAGAAGAGCGAAATGAGGTTGTAAGAGACATGGACCAGAAAATAGTATCCACTTAATTAGCAGGATGGCTGGAAATGTGTAGAAATAGGCCAAGGTCCAAGTTAATCACTGTGACTGGAGAACATTAATATACATGCCATGCCATGGAAGCAGAGCAAAGGCCAAGCCAAAGCTCAAGCAGTTTCCTTTGATGCTCTGATTCCTGTATTATTTCATGACATGCAACAGTGGATTCTATTTTACAGATGTAAATGCTTTTCATGAGAAACATCATGGAAATATTTGATATTTGATATTAGTTTTTATGTCACAAAAGTAATTAAAATATTTGTAATACTGTATCTTAACATTCAACATTTTAAAGTATTTCCCTCTTCTTTAGTCATTGCAATGCTTTTGCATTTTGCAATAAGACAGTGATTCTAAACATAAAAATGCTCACATCAAGGTGAGTGTCAATGGAAAATTCGTTTTTAATATTTAAGGGAGTAGGATTTAAATTTTTAGCAAGTTCTCTACTGAATGGGCAATGGAGGAAATGGCACATCACAACAAATACTGCATTTGTTGCATTTGTACTATTCCTGTGTCCTGTTATGTATAAATATGTGATTCTTCAGATGTTGTATTAGTCTTTGCCTGATAAAGAGACCTGAGTAGTCTCGAAAGCTTGCAACTTGTTACCATCTTTTTTCCATCATACATGACGGCACCACGAGAGAGAGGGGATCCGCCCATCAAGGACAGGAAACCTTTAAGATAAAAGGGGCGCCTCAAGATGAAAGACTTTCGGATGAAGAGGATGTCTAGGCCTGGGTCGGATGGCTAACGATGGGCGTGGGTCCATCGCATCCGTCACCAGGTACTGGTAGTCGCCTCGGGGATCAGGTATACCCTGCCCCCCCTGAGCGAGGCATGGCCACTGCCCTTAAGGCTAAATGCCGGGGCAAATACTAAACTACAGCTCCCCCTGAGGGTTAGCTGATAATTTGGGGCAGTCCTCAGAGACTACTTTTTAGTGCATCTCTCTGTTGACTAAAGGTGGCCATGCAGCCTGAAGCACATCGGTGCCAGGCACATTATAAAGCCCCCCGGAATACCTGGCGCTGGAGCTTGTAATCTTGCTGCATATGACCGTTTCTCTGGCAGAGGACCGCTAAACATTGGTGGCGCGGTGGCAGATGCTGCAGCATGTCGGTCCAGTGGGCGCACGACAAGTGGAGAGAGCAAATGGAGAAACCGGAAGTTTCGCACCGGAAGTGGCGCACCAGAAGTGATCTGGGCGCGCCCTGGAGCTGGATCTAGGCGCGCTCCAGATACCGGAACTCTCCTAGCTGCAGCAGGACATTGGGGGGAAAGCTCCGGTAAAGCGCGCGCCGGACGTGCCGGCCGGGCGTGCGCACAGTGCGCACGCGACGGGCACTTCGCGATCGGCTGCAAAAAAAAAAGAAAAGGGGGGTCGCGAGAGAGGCGGACCTAGAATGGTCAATATTTAACCGGCACTCACATATGAAGCTGACCGTCGCAAAACCATACCAGGTTTAGAGGTGACGGTATAGCTAAACACCTGAGAATGGAGAGTCTATCACCAGGGCACCTAGAGCCACGCCAGGAAGTACATGTAAGACGCTCCCTGTCTGGTGAAAAACCCAGACACGCCACAGCAATAGCCGCTCGGACAGCATACGAACGGGCCACAGCAAGGAAGGATCTGTGATATCGGAAGGAGACGTTGGGAAAACCAGTCAGCCTCCGGAGCTACCCGTCTATTGCAGCGGCCGAGTGGTGAGTGAACTTCGAGAAAGTCCAGTACGCTAATGTCTGTTCTCTTTCTCTTTCTTTCCTGCGTATAGGGGGTTTATAAAAAGAGTAAAACAAAAAACAAAAATAGGGAATGTCCCTTATGTAAAACCCCGTTAGAAAGAGCCTGGAGTAAGGATTTATGTCAGGACTGCATTGCTAAAACACTGGAGGAAGAAACACCCTCCTTTTCTGAAAGCCTGAAATCTTTAATTCAGTCAGAAGTTTGCAAATCAATGAAAGCATTTCAGACAGCGGATATGGACAGCAGGTCCAGGGATAGATCCAGTGTATCAGGGATATCCCAGGAGGACTCCTCTGGAGCAGAAAGAGACTCCAGCAGGTCCCGTGATTCAGATACCAGTTCAGAGGAAGAAAACACCTTCCCGATTGAGGCTACAGATAACCTCATAAAAACAGTCCGCTCTACTATGGGGTTGGTAGAAGAGAAAACTAAACGAACACCTCAAGAGCTTATGTTTGTAGGTTTACAGAAAAAGAAACAAAAGACTTTTCCCATTAACGATCAGTTAAAGGACCTTATTAGAAGGGAGTGGGAGAAACCAGAGAAAAAATCCCACATCACTAATGCACTAAAGAGGGAGTACCCCTTCGATGAACAAGCGTCCTCATCCTGGGATAGAGCCCCAAAAATAGATGTAGCGGTTTCAAAAATTGCTAGGAAATCCACTCTACCTTTTGAAGACCTAGGTACATTGAGAGAGCCGCTGGATAGGAAGACAGACGTCTGCCTAAAGACGGTTTGGGAAACCTCAGCAGGAGCATTAAGACCAGCCATCGCAGCTACTTGTGTGGCCAGGTCCCTGAAAGTCTGGGTGGACAACCTAGAGGATCAATTGGAGCAGAGAGTTTCCAGAGAAAATATCCTGGAGGCCATACCAGCTATTAGAGCAGCAGCAAGTTTCCTGGCCGAAGCCTCAGCAGATTCGGCAAGATTAGCAGCAAAATCGGCAGCACTAGCCAATGTAGGGCGCCGAGCGGTATGGCTCAAGTGTTGACCAGGCGACATCCAAGCAAAAGTAAAATTATGCTCCCTACCATGCGAAGGCAATTTTTTGTTTGGTCCAGCACTAGATGAGGTATTAGAAAAGGCTACTGATAAGAAAAAGAATTTTCCGAAACAACCTTTTCAGACCTTTCGGCGCTCTTTTCAGAGAAACCGAAAGTTCGGGAGACAGCACTACAGAGATCGTGACAGAAACTTCCAGGACAAGCGATCCAGAGGAGGGAAGGGCTTCTACTTCGGTAAGCCCTCCAAGGAAGACAAGAAGCCTTCCCAGTGACGGTCCTTCTCAGGTGGGAGGGAGGCTCTCTCACTTCCTTCCAGCTTGGGAGAAGATCTCATCCAGCACCTGGATTTTGCAAATTGTAGAATCAGGACTGGAATTAAAATTCCATCACCTTCCCCCAAGAAGATATATGCTGACTCCCCTACAATCCTCACTAGAAAAACAAATGAGTCTGGAAGAAGAGGTAATCTCTCTCATACAGAAACATGTCCTGGAAGAAGTTCCAGTGGAAGAGGAAAGCAAAGGATTTTATTCTCCGCTATTTCTAGTAAAAAAGCCAGACAACTCCTGGAGGACGATTATAAATCTAAAGGCCCTCAACAAGTTTCTAGTAATTCCGTCCTTCAAAATGGAAACAATAAGAACGGCAGTAAATCTCCTTTTTCCTCGGTGTTATATGGCAGTCCTGGACCTCAAGGACGCTTACTATCACGTCCCAATTCGACGAAGAGACCGCAAATATCTCAGGGTAGCGGTAAAAATAAAATCGCAATTACGTCATCTGCAGTACAGAGCCCTGCCTTTCGGCATAGCAACAGCCCCACGTGCCTTCACGAAACTAATGGCGGAGGTCACGGCACATCTAAGAGAGAAAGACACGCTAATAATACCCTATCTGGACGATTTTCTGATAGTGGGGAAGAATTTCTCGCACTGCCAGGATCAAGTCGGGACTCGAGATTGTTATGGAAATGTTACGTATGGTGGGATGGCAGCTCAATCTCAAAAAATCCAAGCTGGAACCAGCAATGACCCATGTTTTTTTTAGGGATAACGATAGATTCAATAACGCAGGAATGTCGTCTTCCAGAAGAGAAAGAAGACAGGATAAAGCAAATGATTATAACAACGATAAAAAAAACTAAAATTACGCTAAGAAGAGCCATGTCGGTGTTGGGATCCCTAAATGCTTGCATACCAGCAGTGAAATGGGCCCAGTTCCATACAAGGAAATTACAGTGGAACGTGTTGCAGGAAGATCTAGACCTCCAAGGACATCTGGATCAAAAGATCACACTTTCAATCCCTGTACTTCAATCGCTCCAATGGTGGTTAAAAATAGACACATCTCCGCGAGGAGTTCCATGGAAATTCACGGCCTCCAAGGTAGTTACAACAGACGCCAGCCCTTGGGGGTGGGGAGCTCACCTAAATACACTGTGGCTCCAGGAACCGTGGAAGCAAGAGGAAAAAGAACTATCCTCGAACGACTGGGAACTCTTGGCGGTCGAGAGGGCACTGAAGGGCCTACTACCACACATATCGGGACATCATGTCCGAGTTCTGTCAGACAACCGGACGGCAGTCGCATATATAAACCACCAAGGGGGCACCCGTTCTCGGTCACTGATGGAGATAACAGAAAGAATTATGGCTCTTGCAGAGCATCACTTCCACTCATTATCGGCCCTACATATACGAGGTATAGACAACCAAAAGGCAGATTTCCTGAGCAGAAACCACCTGAAGCAGGGAGAGTGGGCACTAAAAGAGTCCATTTTTCAGCAGATAGTACATATGTGGGGGAAACCCAGCAGAGACCTTTTTGCCACAAGAACCAACAAGAAGCTGCAGAAATTCTGCTCCCTGAATCCAGCAGACAGACCCTTAGCAGTAGATGCTTTCAGAATAAACTGGACGTCAGGACTTCTGTATGCCTTTCCCCCGATATGTCTGATTCCATTAGTTCTGAAGAAGATCAGGGAGGACAAAGCCAGGGTGATCTTAATAGCCCCCTTTTGGCCAAAGAGGCCTTTGTTCTACTGGCTGAAGATAATGTCCATAACAGACCCATGGGTACTGCCGGAAGACCAGGACCTTCTGACGCAGGGTCCTTTCAGTCACCCTCAGAAATCCGGGCTGCATTTGACAGCCTGGAATTTGAGAGGTCACTATTAGAAAAAAGAGGATTTTCAGCCGCAGTAATATCCACCTTACTCCGCAGTAGAAAACCAGTAACTATGAAAATTTATGGCAGAATATGGAAGAAATTTTTGACAGTTTCAGCACCAATACAGGAAGGAGAGATCCCAATAGTGGCAATATTAGAATTTCTGCAGAGGGCTTAGAACTAGGGTTAGCAGTTAGCACCCTTAAAGTTCATGTCTCAGCCCTTGCAGCTTTATTTAACTACGACTTAGCAAACAATAGATGGGTAGCTAGGTTCATCCGGGCCTGTAATAGAGCGGATTCTGTTCCATCCCCGGCTCCTCCTCCATGGGACCTCAATTTGGTTTTATCAGCCTTAACAGAAAACCCCTTTGAGCCCTTAAACACGATATCCGATAAAATCCTAACTTTAAAAACTACCCTGTTAATAGCACTCACATCGGCCTGTAGGATTGGGGACCTACATGCGTTGTCTGCTGACTCTCCTTATACTCGGATCCTGAATGACAGAGTAGTGTTAAGGTTAGACCCTGCATATTTGCCCAAAGTTGTGTCAAAATTCCACAGAGCTCAGGAGATAATATTGCCATCTTTTTGTCCTGACCCTAGCAACACAAAGGAGGAGAAACTACACGGTTTAGATGTTAGGAGATGTATCCTACAATATCTAGAAAGAACAAAATCCCGGAGGAAAAGCAGGACATTACTTGTTTCATTTCAGGGGGCGAGAAAGGGCCTAGGAGCCTCTAGACAGACTATAGCTAGATGGGTGAGAGAGGCCATTATGCTAGCTTATAGTAGTGTAGGCAGAGCTGTCCTGAAGGACTTACGGCCCACTCCACAAGAGCCATGGTGACATCTTGGGCGGAGAAAGCAGATGCCACGATCGACCAAATCTGTAAGGCGGCCACTTGGTCCTCTCCGTCAACTTTTTTCAGACACTATAGATTAGATTTATCTGCTACCTTTGATCTCACGTTCGGGAGAAGAGTATTGGAAGCAGTGATCCCTCCCTAAAAGAGAATGCAAATCTCTGTAACTCTCTCGTGGTGCCGTCATGTATGATGGAAAAACACGGGTATTACATACCTGGTAATGTGTTTTTTCATGAGACATGACGGCACCCTTATATTCCCGCCCTTTGATCACGTCATTAGTTGGGTGCATTTTTAGTATTATACACTCCCTTGGGTTGGGGTAATTAGAATTGTAAAGAATGTATTATTTATGTGTGTACTAACATGCGGAGTTCCTCTCGTGCTCTGTAAAACAACTGATGCGGAGAGAGGAGCCGCCCCTTTTATCTTGAAGGTTTCCTGTCCTTGATGGGCGGAGCCCCTCTCTCTCGTGGTGCCGTCATGTCTCATGAAAAAACACATTACCAGGTATGTAATACCCGTGTTTCTGTTAGCCATTAAAAGGTATCAACCACTGTGGACTCTCAATTCTAAATATTTTTCTTGCATTTTCAGAGACAGACCTGTGCAAACTATATACGGTACACATACAGTTGTGTGAAAAACTGCTTGCCCCTTCCTGATTTCCTATTCTTTTGCATCTTTGTTACACTTAAATGTTTCAGATCACGCAACAAATTTAAATATTAGACAAATATAATACAAGTAAACATAAAATGCATTTTTTACATGAAGGTCTTTATTATTAAGGGAAAAAGATATCCAAACCTACAGGGCACTATGTGAAAAAGTGATTGCCCCTAAACCTAATAACTGGTTGGTCCACCCTTAGCAGCAACAGCTGCAATCAAGCTGTAGCGCCGACATTCCTGCAGGCTGCCCTTCATCCCCGGCATGGATGCCAGCTTACTCACGGCCGCAACCACTGTCCCACCCTTCCCTGTGTGCAGATCCCTGGGCACTGTGCTTAGGGAGCAAATGTGCTACCTCTTTCTTAAAGGGGTTGTGCGTGCCATCCTAAAGTGTCCCACCCAGTCAGTAGCTGGGTGACACCTCCTATTTATGGCACCTCCTGCAGCATGGAGGTTCTTGAGCAATGTGGTTAGTTAGCCGTTAGCATGCTTGCTAGTTGTCATGTATTCAGTAACCCATCGTCTACCTTTCATGTACCTGTGTGCATGTACTTGCTTGTCTAGCTCAGTTTAAGCCGGTCCAGTTCTCACCTGACATATTCATCTGAATATCAGCTAGTCCAGTCCGCACCTGCCAGGGTTCATGTGTACATCAGCCGGTCCAGTCTGCATCTGCCAGTGCTCATCTGCATATTAGCCGGTCCAGTCCGCACCTGCCAGTGCTTTTCTGTATATCAGCCGGATGAGCCTGCATTAGCCAGAGCCCATTTGTACACCAGCAGGACCCATCTGTATCCATTGTCCCTGTGTTCCTTCAGTCCTTTCCTGCATCTGCTGTCCCTCTCTCCGAGTTGTTCTCACTACTAGTCTCTTGGTGGTCAGCTGCTGTGCGTCCTTGGTCTGTCCTGGAGTAGCACCTGGTGTTCTTTGGAAACCAAGTCTAACACCACCATTACACCCCTCCAGGTTCTCCTCAGACCACGGCACAGTGGTTCCACCATTCCCATTACAGTTTGCTCAAGCCTTGGAATAAGCTGGTTCTTAGGCCTCCCCTTTATCAGATCTGTACCAGGAGCTCTCTAATTTACTGAGATAATGACTTTTGGGTTTTCATTGGCTGA
>VIAB01056571.1:0-11983 GCA_009801035.1 Oophaga pumilio | reverse complement strand
CTGACACAGAATTTATTTTTCTTTTGCAGAAAGTATTTCCACCAGCTCAGAGGCACAGCTATGGGGAGCCCATGCTCTTCCTCTTCTGCTAACTTCCTCCTGGGCTGTTGGGAGGTACAATAGTCTTTGGAGATTCTCCTTTGGCACTGAGAGATAGGGTTTCCTTATGGCTCCACTACATTGATGACATTTTTGGAATTTGGTGGGGGAGTGAAGCAGAATTTCACAACATTGTTACAGAGCTGAACATAAACAATCTTGGGCTCAGTTTCATTTTTGAAGTCAGCACATCAAGGCTGTATTTTCTTAATGTGTTGATACAGAAAAATGACAGAGGTGAGCTGGAGACCACTTCGTTCAGAAAACCAACTGCAAGTAACTCCCTCCTCGGGTGGGAATCTAAGCACCCTGCCCCCCTCAGTAGGGGTTTTCCAAAGGGCCAATAACTAAGGATATGCAGGAACTCTCGGACCGCTCCACCTTTAAACAGCAGGCTGACAACCTAAAAATGCACTTTTTGGAGATAGGCTATCAAAAAAAGTCCTCAAAGAGGCTTATAGGGCCTCCCTTAGTAAGGATCAAAGACAACTCCTTACGATCACCCCTAAAAAAGAAAAGAGTAAAACCGTCAGATTCATTACCAGATTATCCAACAGGGTTAGTCAAGTAAGGGACATACTGCAACGCTATTGGCCCATCCTGCTGATGGACGAGGACATAACAGAGTGTCTCACCAGTCCCCCAAATCATATACAGAAGAGGTTGATCCTTGAAGGATAGATTGGTCCACAGCCATTTTCTGCCCGACACTAATTCATCCTGGTTGGAATCTCCAATTAAGGGATGCTACAGATGTAGCCATGACCAGTGGTATTACCTGCAGACACAGATATTGGACCCAGGAGTTCTGCCCACCTAGTTGGGTACTTTGATGACACATGACTGAGCATGCTGGTAGTGGTCAGGCTGGCAGGGCTCAGACCCCTGCTGATCTTGGTGCAGCAAAGATTTTAAACGACTGGGGAACACCTAACTCTAGGCCTGCAAACTTGCTGCGTGTGGGTGCTCTGGAGAAAGGTTGCCCACCTTCCCCCTCTGGCCAGACCACTGCCTCTTCCTCCCTGTTGCAATGCTGCGGATCCTTCCCCCTCTGCACTGCTGGTCTTTCTTTGTATGGCACCTTCCCAGGTTGGGTCAATGACTTTATCGTCCACCAGCTCGTTTTCCTCTTCAGCACTCTGGTCCTCCTCACTTGTTGACCTAACAACATCATTTGCTGTGTCTCATCACCTACTTTGTCTCATCATCATTTACATGAGACACTTGAGACACTAATTGTCATTCCACACCATCGACTTGTACTGATTGTGGTTACTCAAATATTTGGCATCACTACACATGAGGTCCCCTCGTCCCACTTGAAACGTGCAGGGCGAGAGGCCAAAATCAATCAATGGAAATGTAAAGGGCACATTGGAGTGTTCGAGTGTGGAATCACTTGTCTCCTGGGACTCACTATGGTGGGAGGAAAGAGGATCAGGGTGAGAAGAAGAGGTGGTGCTGTGAAATATGGTGCTGTGAAACATACTGAAAGCAATATCTGCCATACAACCAACCACCTGTTCGCAATTTTCTGGCTTCAAGATTGGTGTCCCTCATCCCTTTGCAAAGTGGGACAGGAAGCTAGGTCTCGTGTTTTTTGTGCTCCTGCAGCAGGCACAGTTTCACCTGGCCCATGGCCTCAGATTCTGCCTGCACCATCAAGAGCATGTCTACTTCCTCACCCCTTACTGCACACGTTGCACATTATAACCCCTTAGCCCCGGGGCATTTTCCATTTTTGCTTTTTCATTTTTTTATCCCCTTTTTCCCAGAGCCATAACTTTTTTACTTTTTTTCAAAATGGCTATATGAGGGCTTGTATTTTGCGGCTCAAGTTGTACTTTTGAACTACATGATTGGTTTTAACATATCGTGTACTGGAAAGCGGGAAAAAAAATCAAAGCGCGGTGAAATTGCAAAAAAAGTGCAATTCCATACTTGTTTTTTGTTTTTTTTCTACCATGTTATTTAAATACTAAAACTGACCTGCCGTTATGGTTCTCCATGTTATTATGAGTTAATAGACACCAAACATGGTTCTTTTTTGTTTAAGTGATGAAAAAAAAAATCCAAACTTTGGTAAAAAAAAAAAAGGTCTTCATTTTCCCAAGACCCGTAGCGTCTCCATTCTTAATGATTTGGGGCTGGGTGAGGGCTTATTTTTTGGTGTATATTCTATCTTTTGATCATCTGTTATTGCATTTTATTGCAATGTAGCGGCGACCAAAAAGCTGTAATTCTGGTGTTTTGAATTTTTTATCTCGTTACGCGTTTACCGATCGGGTTAATTCATTTTTTATATTGATAGATTGGGCGATTCTGAACTCGGCAATAAAAAATATGCGTATGTTTGATTTGTTTATTGTTTTATTTTAAATGGGGTGAAAGGGGGGTGATTTTAACTTATATATATACTTTTTTAATATTTTTAAAAAAAATTTTTTACTTTTTGCATGCTTCAATAGTCTCCATAGGAGACTAGAATCTGCAGTTGTCTGATCGGCTCTGCTACATACGATCAGATCGCCTGTATGTAGCAGAAATGCTCACTTGCTATGAGCGCCGGCCAATCTGGCTATGACAACCATAGAGGTCTGCTGGAGACCACTGGTTGTCAGGCAAACCCATCAGTGACCCAAAATCATGTGACGGGGTCACTGATGGGCGGGATTTCCGGAGCGTTTGCCAGAAGCGCGGGTTAAATGCCGCTGTCAGAGATTGACAGTGGCATTTAATGAGTTAACAGCAGCAGGTGGATCGCGATTCCACCCGTGGCTGTTAGAGACACATGTCAACTGTTCAAAACAGCTGACATGTGCTTGGAAAGATGTGGGCTCAGCACCGGAGTCCTCACCAAAGGGAGTGATTGCGACTTGGGAATACTGTTACGCCCAACATTGGAAAGGGGTTAAATTGGGTAAATATGCCTGAAAACTGTATAATATTAATAGGGAAAATAATATTTTGGCCTGACAAGGACTGTTGTTTTAACGGTTCAGCAGCAGCGGTAAACAAGTACTGCAAAAGCAACATTAAACCCTGCATAGATGCTTCTAATCCTAAACTTTCCCTCCACTAAATGCAGGTGCCAATGGTTTTACTACAGAAAGGAAAATATTTAGCCCTAACAAGGACTGTGTTTTAACGGTGTAGCAGCAGCAGTGGTATACGAGTATTGCAATAGCAATATTATTAAAGGAAATCTGTCACCCTAAATTGGCGGGATATTTAAATGATGGCAGTCAGGTCAGATGGGCGGTGTTTTGGGTACTTGCCTTAACATGTTGTTCGCCGCTGTCTCCATTATTTCTGGGAATTGTAGTCGTTGCCCTCCATATAACGCGCCCGCGCATTGCAATCTTGAATTGCGCACGCGCAGTATGCTTTGCCCGCAGATTGCAATGCGCAGGCGCATTATATGGAGGGCAACGACTACAATTCCCAGAAATAATGGAGACAGCGGCGAACAACATGTTAAGGCAAGTACCCAAAACATCGCCCATCTGACCTGACTGCCATCATTTAAATATCCCGCCAATTTAGGGTGACAGATTCCCTTTAAACCCTGACTATATACCCCTGCTGTAAACTACTCCTTTCTATAACAACGCTCCCTGAACTGCTTCCTGAACACAGTGTGCTGAGCATCGCATCACAGCAATACGGCCATCTAATCACAGTAATGCCAGTAGCCAACATGGCTACGTCACTATAGTGCATGGTGCATGACTGACAATTCCTGCATGTTCATTGGCTGTCTATTATTCACCGAGCATGCAGGGCAGGGACTCGAGCATGGTGCTCAAGCACCTGTGAAGCTCGATTGAGTAACAAGTATGCCCGAGAACCCTGATGCTCGATTGAGTATCAAGCAGTGATGAGCACGCTCGCTCATCACTAGATATATCTTCTATATCAATTATGTCACGGTACACAAAATGACTGTGCACACTGAGAATATTTGCTCTATAAAAACACACAATAATGTAACTACAAAAATTGTTCTTACTAATGCCAGTAATATACATGCAGGAAAATAAGGTGATTCAATTTCGGTAGCAAAGCTTTCCCTCCCACAAATTAATTCTTTCTAAATGTGATGTACCAATTACATCTATTAAAATTTTAATTAATTTAACAATCATTCATTTCTTTTAGATTTTGACTGGTTCCTTAAAAGCCTTAATAATGTAAGGTGATGTTACTGCTGCCCTGAAGCTGCTGGAGAGAATCCATATATCTGTTTGAGCAAACTATTATTCCTTGCAAATTAGAATAATTATTTTAGAGATAAAAAATATCTATATACATTAGTGGTCATAAGTTTGGACACACTTGTTCATGCAATCATTTTCTTTGTTCCTTTTGAAATGTGCACATTGCAAATTCAGACTAAAGACAGCAAAATCACAAAGGAACACATGAATGGAAATAATAAGTAAAGAAACATGTTTTAAACAAAACCGATTTCTCAAAGTACTACCTTTTACTTGGATGACAACTTTGCACCCCCTGGGCATTCTCTCATGCACCTTCATCAGGTGTCACCTGGAATGGCTTAACAACAGTGTGGAAGTAGTTCCCAGAGTGTGGTCCAACTAATCTCAAGCTTTCTTGATCACATAGCCGATACATAGCCTAGAGGTGTGTTTTGGGGCAATGACCTGTTGCAACAAAATTTTTGGTCCCACCATGTGCAAACCAGATAGGATGGCATGTTGAAGCAGAATGCAGTGGTAGTTATGCTGGGTAAGTGTCACAGAGAGTGTCACAAGAACTGATGCTACGACATCTGCACCTGTCATCAGGATCCACCGTATTCATACTGCTTGTGATGCTGGTGATGGGGGAGATGCATGGATCAGAAGCTCTGAGCGGCGCAGGCTTCTAGCAAAATGAAAATATCCAGCATCTGCAGAAAATAAGGCATGTACATTAAAACATTATTTTATTAGCAACATAGTTATAAAAGGGAAAAATGTAAATTCAAAATATACAAAAAGAATAAAATGGCACGGGTCTACGTGTTTCGAGCATGACTGCTCTTAGTCCTGACACGTAGACCCGTGTCCTATTATTCTCTTTTTATGTTTTGATTTTAAATTTTTCCATTTTTTAACTGTGTTGCTAATAAAATAATGTTTTAAAATACTTACCTCATTTCCTGCTGATGCTAGATTTTTCCATTTTGCTGCTGTATTTGTACCCAGAAGTCAGTCTGAAACCTTTGTGCTCTGCAGCTCGATTCAAGGCATTTTTCAACATTTGGTGAGCTGATATAATACAACTTTTCGATTTTTGTTTCTGTACAGCAGTGGCTGGAACCTGTAGTTCCAGCTTGCCCTAAAGTATGGTTGTGTGTGCTGCAGCTAGAGTAATCAGCTCCATATCTTTGCCTATTAGACAGCGCCACAGCCTACTAAAGATTGCAGTTTTCAGCTGGAAGCTGCCAGATATAGCTTTGCTTGCCTGCTTTTCACACCCTGGTCTTCTGTTATAGTGTTATAGTGGATTTTCATATGTCTGACCTCAGCTTGTTTGCTGACCATTCTTTTGACTATCCTTTTTGCACCTTGTCTTTTCTCCTGTTTGCTGACTCTGCTACCTGATGATTTCTGCCAGCCTGCACCACCGAACAGCAGCCAACCCTGTGGCCCTAGCTGAGGGATCCCTGTTTAAGTCCACATCCCTGTATAAGAGTTAAAGCATGAAATATAGGGAAATCCCTGAGATGTGACAAACAGAGTGGCTAGATGTAGGCTTGTTCATGGTAGCTATCTTTTGAGCTGCCAGGCGACTAAGATCGATGCCCCTCATTATAGTTAGCAAAGCACCACCACACTTCCTTTTTCCTGCTTAACGGTGAGCACCAAACATGTAGAAATCATTTGCTGACTTTTTTTGTCTCAATTTGTGACTTGATTCACTGCATTTCACAAGTACTGCAAAGGCTCCAATTGCCTTGAAAACATTTGTGTAAGGGCAGAGACACACTGCCATATTTCACATGCGAGACTCACATCCTAAAACTCATACTGGCTGTCGGCTCTCCTGACCTGAGCTGACCTCTGCATAGTAATCCATCATGTTGTCTTGCTCAGGTTAGGAGAGGTGCCAGGCCAGTCCCTGCAATGTGATGTGAATTATCACATGAGGTTTACAGCCCTGTGACTCCAGCATTACACTTTTGAGATCTTATAGGACTATACTGAACACTTTTCAAGCTTGTAGACACAAACACACCCTTAGAAATGTCAAGTTGACTACAACATATAGTGGATGTAAAAAATCTACACACCTGTTAAAATGCAAGGTTTTTGTCAAGTAAAACAATATCATACGTAGCAGAGTAATATCAAAACTTTTTCCATTTCAGTTGAAAAACTAGGGAGATGGACCGGGCTCGTGATACTCTTCTCGTGTCGGGGCCGGAACTATCGGCGCTGTCACCATTGTTGCCGGTGGAAGGACTTTCTGACTGGCATGGTCCCTTGCACCTGACTGTGGGGGGCGGGTCAGACATAAAGGGAGCTGTGCGCACCAGAAAGCTCTATCTGGAGGGAAGACAGCGTGTGTGACAGGAGAAGGTTGACTCCCTCCATGCAGACTGACTCCAGCTATCAGGCCCTCACTGCACGGGTTAATTCCCGGCATCTACTGACCTTGCATTACCAGAGACTGTTACCGCTGTTGCTTCTGACTCCCGAAATTCTGACCGGTCCATACCTCTGTCTGAGGCCGGCACTCCTCGTGAGCTTCACCTGTCGGTGCACGCTGATTCAGGTACTGTGGCCGTGGCCTGTACTCCGGGACTGTGTATATCCATCGCGGTGCCTCATGCATCCTCTTGTGCAGCACCTCAGTCCAGGACCAAAGGACTATGCTTGCAGATACCAGGACACGTCGCCAATGTAAAGAGACAGTGCCTCACCTATCTTAGGGATCAATTCAGAGACTGCTCCCATTTCCTGTGGCGCCATTGAGGGATATTTCAGCCTCCTTCAACTGGGAACCGCAGACTGATAAGTTAACCTGTTATTTGCACTTCCATTTCTCGTGTTACTATTGCATATTCTTGTTGCCTACATACTTAACTTTTCCCTGCGTGGAGTATCCACTGTTATCATAATCTTCATAAAAAGAAATCTGTTAACTCTTGCTCTGCCTCCTGCTTGTCACTGCATCCCGCGTTCCTGCTCGTTATCTTACACTTGGCATAGTCGGCAGGATGCAGTCCAACAGCACGGAGGCGGCAGACCAAGCAGTAGGGGGGGTCCTAGGTCCAGTATCTCTCTGGGGGTAATGCCAAATAATTTGCCAAAATTTACAGGAAACAAGACTATGTTGTGGAGCTGGACTGAGCACATAAGGAGGATGATGAGAATGCACCCCATGACCCCTGCACTAGATGCCGAGGTGGCCATTATGGCATTGGATGGAGAAGCCAGGGACTCAGTTATGCTATGGCCCCCCAGAGAGCGAGACACCTTTAACGAGTTGCTTCAAATTTTGGAAGAGACCCACGGAGACCCCACAGACATCAGGGATCTGAGGACGCGCCTTTTTAGCCACATGCAGAGGGAAGGGGAGATTGTGACTCAATATATGAGCACACTACAAGAGTTACATACAGCCATTGTCAGGAAAGACGGCATAGGCATAGGTCCTACAGACATAATGCTGCGAGACCTTTTAGTGACAGGCTTGCGAGACGTGCTGACAAAACAGGCCCTGCGAGGGCGAATGCAGGAAAACCTCATCTGACTTTCTCTGAGATAGGAAGTGAAGTACGCATGTATGAACAGGAACAGGGGGTGACAGTCCCAGTAGGGAAGGTCCGGAGTGGGGAGGTGTCCGTGAATGCAATCACCGAACTCCAATGGGTGGAAGAACTCAGGAAGGAACTCCTGGGTATCAAAGGAGAATTAGTTGAAGTTAAAAAGAAGTCTGAGGCAGCCCCAAATCTGTTAGGGAGCAGGGAAGGCCTGGAATTACGGCAAGATTTGAGAATGTTCCGGTGACAGAGACCCCTCACTTGCTTTAATTGTGGCAAGATTGGACTTATAGCACGGGAGTGTTCACGGCAGGGCAGAATCCAACCCCATCATCCGTTAAACTAGAAGGCGCCGAGCCTGGGGGACGACGCCCGGAGCCAGAACAGACCCGAAGGAGTAGTGGAAGTCCCACAAATTTAGTTTCAATGTGCCATCTAGTCTGGGCAGAGTTCGACGGATGAGCAGTACGGTGCTTGGTGGACATCGCTTTGCAGGTGATCACGATGCCCGAAGCCTACTTCCGGGGACATTTTCCCGAAGGTGGCCAAGGTGGGGCCCAATGATAAAACTAACTGCTTCAAACTAACTGCCCATCCCAGTCGCAGGGGTGGTGTGGATGCAGATCTCCATCTGTGGAAAGGATCTGGAAAGGAAAGGTGTGGTGCTAACCCTGGGAGAAGTAAATAGTGGACACACAGTCATCCTGGGAATGAATACATTAAAGGAGTTTGGGAGTCTCCTCATTAATGAACCCTCCAATGAGACTCTGAAACAGTGGAGCACACATACTCCTCAGAGGAAAGTATTCCAGCAGTTAATCCGTGTAGCCCAAGTCTTTCAGTGACGGAGGGGCAGCAGGAAAGGTCATCATTCCCTCCTCGACCAAACTCTTTCTGCCCCCCCAGGCAGACGGTGCCCTCCCTGCCTGTTCGAGCTCACATCCCAGTGGAAGGAGTAGAGGTCCAAATTGAACCATCTTTTTCGGAGCAATTTCCCTTGGGACTCCTGGTGGCACGCATGCTAGCCATTGTACATGACGGGACAGTTCCTGTACATTGTGTAAATCTGGAGTATCAGGACATCACCGTGTCTCCCAAAAGTGAAGTGGCTAGGGTTATGGGCATGCCTGAAGAAGTAATATCACCCCAGACTATACAACTAAAGGTGCACTAGGGGGACTCGTGGACTATGACGGTAAACTCCTCTTCAATGACGGAGCCTCAGCATATCCAGGAAGGAAGACTGATCTTAGAACAGATGCGGGCCGACATGACCGATCTCACACAAGCATAGGTGCAGCAGGTCGAAGCTCTATTGGGACGCTATAACGTGTTCGTTCATCATGAGGATGATTTTGGCTGCACTGCGGCCATCGCCCATGAGTTACCAACTGAAAATACCGCTCCCATATGAGAATGCTACTGACAAATTTCCTTCGCAACTGTACCAAGATGTGAAGAATATACTGAGTCAGATGTTACAGATGTTAAGGGGTTATTAGAGAGAGTCAGAGCCCATGGGCTGCTCCAATAGTTTTAGTGCTGAAGAAGGAATGCACACTGCGTTTTTGTGTGGATTATCACAAGCTCAATGCCTGTACCGTGAGGGATTCATACCCATTACCCAGGATTGAAAAATCTTTGTCTGGACTAATGAAGGCCAAATTCTTTTCAACATTAGACCTTGCCAGCAGCTACTGGCAAGTGCCAATGTCGGAGCAGGACCGAGAAAAGACTGCCTTTATAATACCCATGGGTCTGTTTGAATTCAACCGAATGCCGTTTGGCCTAGCCAATGCTCCTGGAACTTTTCAGCGACTTATGGAGAGGTATGTAGGTGATCTAAACTTTGAAGCCACACTCATCTATCTAGATGACATTATAGTCTACGCTGCTTCATTTGAGGATCATCTGCGAAGATTGGAGCAGGTGCTGAGTCGCCTTCACACATGGACTAAAGGTAAAGCCCCAAAAATGCCACCTGTTCCGCACTCACATTGAACATTTGGCCATGTCATTTCTGCGAGGGGGTGAGAACCATCTCGAGAGATGATTGCTGTGATTCAGGATTGGCCCACTCCAGAAATGTAAAGGACGTTCGAGAATTCCCGGGACTGACTGGGTATTACTGCAGTTTTGTGAAGGACTTCGCCCGCATAGTAAAACCATTGCTGGAGCTGCTAAAGGGAGTGCCTTCAGGTGCAAAGAGCTGGACTATTCGGTGGAAGGAACATCATGAAAAGGCCTTTCAAGAAAGCTTTGACGGAAGCTCCTGTGCTTGCCTATGCGGACTTATCTCTACCGTTTATTATCCACACTGATGGGAGCTTGCATGGACTTGGGGCTGTGTTGTCGCACATACAGGACGGAAGAGTGAAGGTGATAGCTTATGCTAGTTGATCCCTTCATGATTCTGAACGTAATCCGGACAACTACAGATCTTTTAAGTTGGAACTGCTGGCGTTGGTGTGGGCTATGATGGAGAGGTTCACGGAACATCTGTCCGGGTCCGAAGTCTTAGTGCGCACCGACAACAACCCATTGGCTCACCTAGAGAACACAAAGTTGGGAGCCCTGGAACAATGTTGGGTGGCCAGAATGGAAAAATTTCAGTATAAGATTGCTTACAAAAGAGGAGCTGAGAACACTCATGCTGATACCCTGTCTAGGGCGAGACACACTAAACCTTGGCGGAGTAGGGATTAAGAGTTGGAAAATGAGGAGATACCAAGGTTCCTAAGTCCCGCCAGGACGATGGTGGCTACGCAGGACCAGATGCAAGTCTGGACTTGGAAAGGCATCTTGGGGCGAGCCCGGGATGAGTGGTTTCGGTTACAACAAGGAGATAGCAAGCTTGCTCTGCTGAGACAGTGGGTGACATCAAAGAGACTTCCCAGTGAGAGAGAGAAATTCTCTATCCCCAGAAACCCTACAGATTCTTTGACAGTGGGAGCACCTCCAGATGAAGAATGGATTGTTGTATTGGAAAGTGCAGCTTCAAAGAGAGCTGGGTGCTACTTGGCAAGTTTTAGTCCCGGAAACACTGTTACCCGAGATAGCTACTGAGGCACAAAAAATTGGAGCACACTTTGGTCAGGAGAAGACTTTAAAGTGGCTACAGCAATTTGTTTACCATCCCCGGCTGAAGGCTTTATTGGAAGAGGCGTGTAGGATGTGTCGGACTTGTGAATTGGCCAACCACCAGAGCAAATGTCTCCCATACAGACTATCGTAACATCCGCACCCCTGGAGCTGTTAATGATAGATTATATAACCATCGGGCTAGCCGACCAGGGGTATGAACATTGTTTAGTGATGATAGATCATTTCACGAAGTTTGCCGTCGTGACCCCAACCCGGGATCAAACTGTGGAATCAGCTGCACATGCCATCTGCAAATATTTTATTCAAGTTTACAGCTGTCCGAAGCTAATCCATTCTGATCAGGGAGCTTGTTTCTTAGGAAAGGTGATGGAAGAATTATATCGGATATATCAAATTGAGAAGTCTCGCACCACACCGCACCACCCCCAGGGGAATGGTGCCTGTGAACGGTTCAATCGTATGTTAATCCAAATGTTGAGGACCCTGGAGGAAGATCGGAAAGCTCGGTGGCCTGACTATGTCTCCGAATTAGTTTGGGTATACAACAGTCGAGTACACTGAACCACTGGTTATGCCCCCTACACTCTCTTCTTCGGCCGTGCAGGAAAAGGAATCACTGAGCTGGGGTTGGATTCAGAAGAGGACTACCCACGGATGGGGGTGTCCACCTGGGTTCATGAACACCGTCATCGCTTACAGACTTTGTATCGCTTGGTACAGACCAGGCTTCGAGAGTTGGAACATGCGGAAAGGACTCCATAGCAGGGAAAAGGTCTTCAGGTCGGGGACTGTGTCTTACTGCGGGAAAAACGTCCCCGGGATAAACTGGAAAATCAATGGGAAAAGGACCCGTACCGGGTGAAGCAACGAGTCAGCTCTGAAGGACAAGAATATGAGATTCAGCCTGAAGAAGGAGGTGGTTGCCCTACTTGGATAGTTTACCGGAATATATGCTTCGGAGTTGTGAATGTGCTAGAGATGGTTTCTGAGCAGAGGCTCCCT